>MJUU01017104.1:40869-61675 GCA_002080025.1 Modiolus philippinarum | reverse complement strand
AGTCATATTAAACAAATCCTGTAAATCAATTTTGCATAAATTGAATCTTTTTGTGCTTATATTGACAACAATAATATTTTTCATTTTTTCTATTATTGCATTTTACTCACAAACAAATGGAGGATATGGTATAAAGTAAATAGGACCAATTTCTAAGAATTCGTAAATCTGCAACAAAAGTTTAAACAAATATACCGTAAAGGAATATTTTTCGCTGTTGTAGTGAGGGACCTCGGTCGGTTATCTCCCTGAACCAAATAACAAAATACCGAAGTTACTATTAATTCATTTTCTGCATATGCGTATTACAACAATTATGTCTCACCAGTGTAGACAAACCAAAACATTTGGAAGTCCATTAACCAAGTTAGTTTTTTATGGTTCAAAGTGGAGATAATTTTAATTAGCATATCAATATCTCTTTTGATATTAAATTCAAATTCCCTTATGATATGTCAAGTTTAAACCGGTTTTGACCCGTTGGATAAATTTTCTTTATTCAACGTATGTTGAATAAAGCTCCGTGCTATTTCCCGCCAAATCTATTCGGAATACAGTTCTCGGTGTTTATCATTGATCATTAGAGAAAAAGATTACACAACTTTATCCCGATTATTACCATATTTTATCCACTCTCGTAATGCCTTTAGTCCTACTCGGCAAGCCTCGCAATTAAAATTTTAAAATTTAACTATCTCTAGTGGATAAAATATGGTAATGAACGGGATCTTGTGGTGTAATCTATATTTATCTCCACTTTAACTATATATAACTAACTTGGTACAGGGAGATAACCGACCTAGCTTCCTCATTAATTCATTCGCGATTCCATCTCTAGAGGTGTTAATTTTTAGAGTTCATTAATTTCGGCGACCGGGAAATTGTGTAAGGATAAACATATATAGATATTCAAACCTTAATTTCATGATTTTTTTTATCTCGCGCTTCCCTAAACATGGCGAATATAGCGGAAATTAGAACCTCGCGAAAATAAACCGCTATACGGAAGTATCAGCTTGCTACTTTCAACTGCTGTTTTTAATCTTTTCAGAATAGAAATTTGATATGGGATGTGCTGCTTCATCTGATACTGGGACGGAGTATGTCTCTCTTGGTAACCATGGTCACAGACATGTAAGTACAAAACCTAAGACACCAACTGACACACAGCTTTATGGTAAGGATCATGATAAAAGGAGGAAGTCATCTTCGTCGTCATCATCCTCTTCTAGCAGCGACGATGAAAAACATAAAAAATCAAAAGAGGAGAATAATGTAAGACCCTTGCCACCACCTACCATTACGGACAATGATAGGCAACAGAAAACTGAAGAACGACAGAAGTCACCCATACCATCAGTTATTCCTATACCTCCAGGAGATCAACAAAAAGAGGATAAACAACCACCTCCATTACCACCTCCACAGCAGGAAGATAAAATAGTGCCATCACCCCCGCCACAACAACAGGAAGATAAAGAACCAATACCACCAGCACCACTTCCAGCACTAGATTACGGCATTCAACAAAAACATAGAACTCCTACTCCCGGAACGCCACAAGATGACAAACAACCCACGCCACCACCACCACCGCCCCAAGAAGACAGGATACCACCGCCTTGTCCTCCACCATCCCAAGAAGACATGATACCACCGCCATGTCCTCCACCGCCCGTAGAAGACAAACAGCCAACTCCTACTCCCCCAACTCAAGAAGAAGACAAACAGCCAACGCCAGCCCCCGAACAAGAGAAAAATGAACAAGAGGTAATGCCTTTAGTCCTACCACCACCGTTACATGACCAAGACGATCAAAAGTTGTTACCACCAGCGCCACCACCACCTCCCTCACAACAAGAAGACGACAAAACATCACAGTATTCAGAACACCAGGATATGGTAACACTTGTGTGTTTTGTGTGTCGGTGTATTGGTTTACTTGATTCTTAACTTATCTGGACTAAATTTTAGGCCAAACTTCAGTCGTTCAAACACCTAGGAGACTTCTATAATACTCAAATTTTGAATTTGTTTGCAATATCAAAGTTCATCTCTGCACAATTATATATGGTCACTCGAACAAGTATAGTAGTTTTTGATATGTTAAGTTGTGGGGGTAGTTTGAAATATCTTAGTTGTAACTAACATAAACATAATATTCGTCGGTCGCTCGATGAAAATATTAAAATGAGTCGATTCAAGATAACCAAGTACTAATGTGTACAAAAGTGGGGTTTAATTGGTGTTCGAGCTACCGAAGTTGGCCTTCATTCTATATTTATGTATTTTAATAGTTCTTACAGTCAAAGTACACTTAATCTTCCCCGGTTTACCTTCATAACCCACAATCTTCATACAAAATGGCATTTTGGTTCACTGCACATAATCACTCTCTGGAATGACTGTCTAACAGTATTCTAAAACACCAAGTACATTAATGCTGAATTGTTATGATAGATATATATGCATTAGCTATAATACATATTTCAAAATATTTGAATGAAAATATATATGGAGCTTTTAATAGGAAGGCTCTGGTCACTTTGAAAGTTACTAATAGTAACTGATATGAACTGATAAAACAAAAAATCTGGTAAAATTCAGCTAAGATAAATGAACCTGTTGCAAAAAAGTCATACCAACCCCTGAAAGGTATTACCTTGTTATCATTAGGGGTATAATATATGAACTGGTTACCAACATTGGCTTTCCCTATGAACTAATAACACACAGCTATAAACGAGTGACATCTAAATTCAAACGTATGTATTATCAAATGCACGTTCGAAATCAACAACTGACAGTTTACTTATGGCGGATTTCTCAGATGATTAACGTATTTTATTTGCAATTCTTCAATGAACATACCAATATTCCTCTAGTAACACCTATTAAACTCCTTCTAAACTCCTGTCTTTTGTCTGCTAATCAATTACTCAACTTTCTATAGAATTCTATTGTATACCAATTTGTCATCACTGGAGTATCAAGGTAAACCCCTTCAGGCAGTACAAATTGGTATACAATAGAATTCTGTAGAAAGTTGAGTAATTGATTAGCAGACAAAAGACAGGAGTTTAGAAGGAGTTTTATAGGTGTCACTAGAGGAATATTGGTATGTTAATTGAAGAATTGCAAATAAAATACGTAAATCATCTGAGAAATCCGCCATAAGACATTGAGTTATATCTGCTTTCAGTCTAAAGACGACTTATAGACTAAAACACATGTAGCTCATTATCAGTGGTTGATTTCGAACTCGCTTTTACAACGTTTTTTCATCACAATCAAGTTATAGGAAAATGTTTTTTATTCCTAATTACAGGTAATTTGTTCTCCTTGTGTCCTTAACTAGTCTTTCGTATATGTATATATTTGCTTGAAATTAAAATGATTGTAAATACTTAAACAGATCCCCGGTTTTAGCAGATATTTTGTCTCCTCCGTTAGCACAGTTCCGGTTTTAGTAGATATTTTGTCTCCCCCGTTAGCATTGTTCCGATTTTAGCGGATATTTCTCAGGTTTTTGTCCTCCTCTTGGTGATTGACAGTTTATTGAAGCATTGATTTGTTTAAAACGATCTACATTTTTGGCACCTGAATAGGTCACAAGATAACTTTAAATTTGCTACTTTTAGCTGGTTTGGATTTGCTACAGATTATTGCTAGTCTTAATACTTTACTTGTAGATCGCTCTTGGTTTGCTTTTAATGATTGTTATATGTCGAAACATCATTTCAGTAAATAAATTAACAGTAACTTCGGTATTTTGTTGTTTGGAACTGTTTCCCGTGTACTTCATTTTAAAATTTCAAAAATGCTGTCTTCGAAATTAATAAATAGCTAAGATTCTAATTTTGCTTTTAAAAATTGTTTGTATCTGCAAATACACAGCTTATTTCTATTCGATTGTATTTGTTTTGTTTTTGATATATGTTAGTCTAATAACAATAGGAAAAAGTCTTTCCTTTTAGCTCTTGATTTTTGATACTTAGCAGCTATTGTTTTTGATACTAGTATATTATTCACATCGTAATTTTGTTCATTTTAGCCTGATTGGCAAGTATTGCTATCAAAATACAAATATATCAGTAGTTCTAGGAGAAGGTGAGGGGATATAACACATTTATTTTTAAAAAATCGGCTTTTGCTTTATCATCTTGCCCCATCGTGCCATCTAAAAGTGAGAGAGTTGAGGGACTTGTCGTTTCCTCTCAGAAGTCTTTTTAATAAATGAGTCATCTAATGAGAAAAATTTTTACGAGCATAATTTTCCATATCATTTACTTTTTTTGCCTCGACTCATATTTATTAACATTATTATGGGGTTTGGTTCCGTCGTGCCATTCCTTTCTTAAATTCAGCGTTGAACTACGGCTTGTCATTAACACAAACCAGAAGCGTCTTTGAGGATATGCACTGATTGGAGATGTTGTTTGTTGTGAAGTTTTCAGATATCGCATCAATGCTGTCAATTTCATTTACAAAGATTTTTAAGTCAAAAAGAAGTCTATTTGTTCAATTTTGAGTCTTTTGTAAAATATGTCGACTTTTATCAAGGTAAAAAAGTACTAATGCGTACAAAAGTGAGATTAAACAGTGTTCGAGTTACCAATACAAAAAATACCGAAGTTGCATAAAAACAGTAAATTTTGATGTTTCAAGGAGTAAACCTCTCATCAGCAGCATTAAAATCAAAGTATAGTTATGCATTTTAATAGTTCTTATTTCACTCATAAAATGTCAGACTACACATAATGTTCCTCGGTATACCTTTGTAAACTACAATCTTCTTTCAACATGGCATTTTGGTTCACTGCACATTTCCATTCCCCAGAATGATCACTGTCTAACAGTATTCTGAAACACAAAATATATCAACGCTGAATATAAACGAGTGACCCATTAATTCAAACATATTGGTAACTATCAGATTTTTTGACCATTTAATATATTGCAAGTACAGTAGGTCAGCTTTAATTTAGATATAGAGTTTTATCTGCTTTTAGTCTATATACGACCTGTACACCAAAAGCAGATGTAACTCGCTATCAGTTGTTGAACTCGCATTTACAACGGGTTTTCTTCACAATCAAGTTATAGTATATGTGTTTTTGGTCTTCATTACAGGTAATTTGTTGTCGATGTTCCCTTAATTAGGCTTTCGTATTTATCAATTATGGACTTTTTACGAGGTCAATATGTTATATACGTCCTCGGTCAATATATCCCTAACAGGTCCATATATAACATATTGACAGAGTGAAAGGTCCATTATTGTTATATTACATATGTAGTTTTGGTTGTATCTCATTGCTTTTTTGTCTAGTAACATTTTGTCAACATGTCTGAATTTATTTCGAAATAGAAGCTCTGGTTGAAGGCGAAAATGAAATTAATGTGCACACCGACAAGAATTAGTTTGTTGCATGTGTGCGAAGGATAATATATGCAAACACATCTGTTATTTTCAAATAAAAGAAACCAGAAAACTTTTTTCCCTATATATGTTCAACGCTTAAAAATACCATGGGACAACTTTTAAATCGATTTGTATCGATTCGGCTGTTTAATATCTCCGTGCTCTTAATATGTATAAAGACCGTACTTTTTATTATTTCTATTATAAAATCTTTCGCGGTGAAAAATAAGACTTGAAAGTCAAACTGGAAATAAATTTAGTTATATAGCGTCAACATAACTATAAATAGAAACATAGCGTCAATATATTTAAAAATAGAAACATGGCGTCAATATACATATAAATAGAAACAAAGCTGAAAAATACGCTAAATAATTTTAAAATCACGTGACTGTTTCGGCCAATGAAATTGATAGGATACTTTTTCATATGTAATATATGCAGATATTGACCCCGTTTACACTAGCAAATTTAGATCGATCTTTGGTGAGATCGATCCTAAAAAGATCGATTTTGCACAAGTGTAAACGGGTTAGATCGATCTTCAATCGGACTTAAAAAGTCCACATCCAGACGTAGTCTTAAAAAAATCGATCTTTTTGGGATCGATCTTGCTTCAAGTGTAAACACCAAGATCGATCCCGATCGATCTTTATGAACTGAAACTGAATAATAAAACTGAAATTGGGCATTTACACGTGTGTATATGAACGTATGTACGACTGTGTAGAATAAAAGAGGAAAATCTTTGGCCTACGAATGAAGCTCTTTTGATAAGCGAACTTTTGGGTGACCTACGGGATGCCGGAACATTACGAGAAAACGTCTAAGAGAAACCTGAACATTTTAAACGAATATGTCAGGATGTTTCCAGATATATCTATCTATATTTGCTTTTTTATGTATTTTTATAACAATGAGCACACGTATTTAGGTAAGATCGATTCAGTTTCAGTGTATAGTGTAAACGCAGCGTTCTTCGAGATCGTCTTGCACTTTTTAATGTAAATGCACACTGATCCTTTTAAGATCGATTCAAATCGAAGCAAGTGTAAACAAGGTAATTTACTTAAAATTTTAAAGACTATATCTACCTAAGCACCTCCCTGGTTTTAGCAAATATTTTTGTCACCTCCATGTGCACAGTTCGGGTTAAAGCAGATATTTTTTCTCCTCCATGCGCACAATTCCGGTTCAAGCAGATATTTTTGTCTCCTCCATTTGCACAGTTCCGATTTAAGCAGATATTTTTGTCACCTCCATTTGCACAGTTCCGGTTTTAACAGTTTTTGGCCTCCTCTTGGTGATTGACAGTTTATTTAAGCACTAATTTGTTTAATTAAACTATCTACATTTTCAGCACCGGAATAAGTAACAAGAGGACTTCATATTTGCTACGTTTAGCTTGATTGGATTTGCTACAGATTATTGCTAGTCTTAATACTTTATTTGTAGATGGCTGTTGCTTTGCTTTTAATAATTGATATATGTTGAAACATCATTTGGAACTGTTTCCCGTGTACTTCATTTTAAGCTTTCGAGAATTGCTGTCTTCGGAATAAATAGCTATGATTCTAGTTTTGCTTTTGAAAATTGTTTGGATCTCCACATGCATAGCCTATCTTCATTCCATGGAATTGGCTTTGCTTTTGTTGCATGCTAGTCTCAACATCAATAGAAAAAAATCCTCTTTTAGCTGTTGGTGAACTTACTTTAGATAATATATTTCTCACACTAATTTTTGTTACTGTTCGGCTATCAAAATACAAAAATATCAAGTTGTTGTATCATAATCTAACGTTTTCATCAGAATGGGGTAGACGTTTTTCAACAACTTTTGTCTCTTCAGCTGAGAAATCAGTGTATAATAATTTTTATTTGTAGAAATAAAAAAAATATGGAGGAGACTCATGTAAAAGATACACACGAAATCTTATCTGGGTTATAATTATTTTCAATATTTAGGATATCAAATTATGATATCATATTTATGTTCTATTTTTTAATGTCAGTAAATATAAAACGACGAGAAAAAAATGTGAATAATAACATTGAGGAATTTATAATTTATTTTTACTTTTGATATATTAAAAAAAAACACTTTACACTGTTTCATATCGACAGATAACGAACTGGAGGTCGATATTCATTTCCTAAAACCAATTTTAATTGAAAACTTGCAATATCTAGTTTTGAGAAAATCTCATTAAAACGTAAAGAGTATTTCCATCTTGCATAGATAGGTCTTTAGCTTATTGTGGCTTTTAGATCCTATTGGTATTTGTTCTCTATCAGTTTTTACACATATTTTAGTTTATGGATTTCCAAATGTTTTGATTTGATGTGCTCTGAAGAGACAGAAGTTATCGACATGTGCACATGCAGAAACTAAATTCATAGTAACTTCGGTATTTTGGTATTTAATACCACTGGGCCAATGCCACTGATGGTGAACTGTTAGCCCCCGAGGGCATTCACCAACCCAGTAGCTAGTACTTCGATGCAGGCCCGAAAACCGATTTTATTTGAAAACTTGTAATATCTTATTTTAAGAAAATCTTGTGAAAACGTGAGGAGTATCTCCCTCTTGCATAGCTCTGTCCTTAGCTGATTTTGGCTTTCCTTTTAGATCCTTTTGGCATTTTCTTCTGTATGAGCTCTTACATATATTTCGGTTTAATGATTTCCAAATTATTTGACTTGATGTGCACTGAAGAGACATATGTTGTCGAAATGCGCATATGCAGAAACTAAATTCACTGTAACTTCGGTATTCTTGTTATTCTTTGTCAATATAGCATCGTATTGACCTTCTACAAAGACTACAATTGCTACTTTATTAACTGAATTGGTGCACATCAATAGAAACAGTTTTGTCATTTTTTAAACTTTAATCTTTTAAACCAATGAACATACAAAGGTTACAGAGTAACAATTAATATAACATATATCCTTTGGACTATCCTAATTTTGAAAGGATGAGTGGCAATAAGACCCATATTTGGCCCCAAAAAATCAAGTTGTTTAAAATAGTGTGATATTTATGGGAAATATTAACTATTACATCTGGCTACAAAGAAAACATATAATAATACAAATTCCTTTCATTTTGACGTTATTGTGACATCACAAGGAGCCGTCTTTTGAAAGAAAATCGGAAAATCTGCAATTTTGAATGTTCTCAAAGCAAATTTTCTTTAAGTGAACATGGGGCACATGCAATCAACAACTTCAAACTTTCAGAAATGATGTATTTCACCATTTTACACATTTTGACTAAATATGAANTTGTCGACTTTTATCAAGGTAAAAAAGTACTAATGCGTACAAAAGTGAGATTAAACAGTGTTCGAGTTACCAATACAAAAAATACCGAAGTTGCATAAAAACA
Source organism: Modiolus philippinarum (assembly GCA_002080025.1). Taxonomy (NCBI): domain Eukaryota; kingdom Metazoa; phylum Mollusca; class Bivalvia; order Mytilida; family Modiolidae; genus Modiolus; species Modiolus philippinarum. Next base: position 52,859 of record MJUU01017104.1, on the reverse strand, counting down.
GTAAATTTCGATGTTTCAAGGAGTAAACCTCTCATCAGCAGCATTAAAATCAAAAGTAGGTCTTCATTGTATAGTTATGCATTTTAATAGTTCTTATTTCACTCATAAAATGTCAAACTACACATAATGTTCCTCGGTATACCTTTGTAAACTACAATCTTCATTCAACATGGCATTTTGGTTCACTGTATATTTCCATTCCCAGAACGATCACTGTCTAACAATATTCTGAAACACAAAATATATTAACGCTGAATATAAACGAATGACCCATTAATTCAAACATATTGGTAGCTATCAGATTTTTTTACCATTTAATATATTGCAAGTGCAGTAGGTCAGCTTTAATTTAGATATAGAGTTTTATCTGCTTTTAGCCTATATACGACCTGTAGACCAAAAGCAGATGTAACTCACTATCAGTTGTTGAACTCGCATTTACAACGGTTTTTCTTCACAATCAAGTTATAGTATAAGTGTTTTTGGTCTTCATTACAGGTAATTTGTTGTCGATGTTCCCTTAATTAGGCTTTTGTATTTATCAATTATGGACTTTTTACGAGGTCAATATGTTATATATGAACCTGTTAGGTTTATATTGACCTACGTCCTCGGTCAATATATCCCTAACAGGTCCATATATAACATATTGACAGACTGAAAGGTCCATTATTATTAGATTACATATGTAGTTTTGGTTGTATCTCATTGCATTTTTGTCTTGTAAGATTTTGTCATGTCTGAATTTATTTCGAAATAGAAGCTCTGGTTGAAGGTGAAAATGAAATTAATCTGCACACCGACAAGAATTAGTTTGTTGCATGTGTGCGAAGGATAATATATGCAAACACATCTGTTATTTTCAAATAAAAGAAACCACAAAACTTTTTTCCCTATATATGTTCAACGCTTAAAAATACCATGGGACATCTTTCAAATCGATTTGTATCGATTTCGGCAGTTTAATATCTCCGTGCTCTTAATTTGTGTAAAGACCGTACTTTTTATTATTTCTATTATAAAATCTTTCGCGGTGAACAGTAAGACTTGAAGGTCAAACTGGAAATAAATTTAGTTATATAGCGTCAACATAACTATAAATAGAAACATAGCGTCAATATATTTAAAAATAGAAACATGGCGTCAATATACATATAAATAGAAACAAAGCTGAAAATACGCTAAATAATTTTAAAATGTTAAAATCACGTGACTGTTTCGGCCAATGAAATTGATAGGATACTTTGTCATATGTAATATATGCAGATATTGACCCCGTTTACACTTAGTCTAGCAAATTTAGATCGATCTTTGGTGAGTTCGATCCTAAAAAGATCGATCTTGCACAAGTGTTAACGGGTTAGATCGATCTTCAATCGGACTTAAAAAGTCCACATCCAGACGTAGTCTTAAAAAGATCGAACTTGCTTCAAGTATAAACACCAAGATCGCTCGCGATTGATCTTTATGAGGTGAAACTGAATAATAAAACTGAAATTGGGCATTTACACGTGTGTATATGAACTTATGTACGACTGTGTAGAATAAAAGAGGAAAATCTTTGGCCTACGAATGAAGCTCTTTTGATAAGCGAACTTTTGGGTGACCTACGGGATGCCGGATCATTGCGAGAAAACGTCTAAGAGAAACCTGAACATTTTTAAACGAATATGTCAGGACATTTCCAGATATATCTATCTATATTTGCTTTTTATGTATTTTTATAACAATGAACACATGTTTTTAGGTAAGATCGATTCAGTTTCAGTGTATAGTGTAAACGCAGCGTTCTTTGAGATCGATCTTGCACTTTTTAATGTAAATGCACACCGATCCTTTTAAGATCGATTCAATTAAAGATCGATTCAAATCGAAGCAAGTGTAAACACGGTCATTTACTTTAAATTTTGAAGACTATATCTACCTAAGCACCTCCCCGGTTTTAGCAAATATTTTTGTCACCTCCATGTGCACAGTTCGGGTTAAAGCAGATATTTTGTCTCCTCCATGCCCACAGTTCCGGTTAAAGCAGATATTTTTGTCTCCTCCATGTCCACAATTCCGGTTCAAACAGATATTTTTGTCTCATCCATTTGCACAGTTCCGGTTTTAACAGTTTTTTGGCCTCCTCTTGGTGATTGACAGTTTATTTAAGCACTAATTTGATTAATTAAACTATCTACATTTTCAGCACTGGAATAAGTAATAAGATGACTTCATATTTGCTACGTTTAGCTTGATTGGATTTGCCACAGATTATTGCTAGTCTGGGGTATGAGGAGATAACTCTGTTCTTCACCTTTTTATTACTTAAACAAACTAATAGAATCATTACAATAGGTATCATCAACATTTTTGAATTGTAAAATTTTTTCCACATAGCAAATAAATATTCATTTTGTCATGAAAACAGCCACCCAACATCCAGTTATCTATAATGAATGCATTTTACTCTAAATTTTTGAAATACTATCCAACGATAATGAAAATATGTAAAAGTGGGATTTTTTGCAAGGGAGGTAATTTATAGCACGGATTCAGTAATTTTATTGATTTTTACCCACTTTATTCTAAATTGAGAAAAAATGGGACGGTAGAATTTTCTAAAATTTTAATATATCTTACATAAACTAGTTTTCTTTCTATTCTCAGTTTTTTGTGAAAATTAAACGACAGAATTTTTTACAAGAACTGTTTAAAAGTGATCAAAATATAGTAAAAAATTTTAGCCTACACTGTTCAGAACACCCATATATTTCAGTTCAAACTAGTAAAATTTACGATCATTATTCATGCTTACTTTAACACATGTCTCAACTACAGAATTTTGCATTTGAAATAATTTAAAATCAAATAAAAATTAAATCAGAGCCAATTTTATACACCATAATCAAGTCCTGAACGGACCAAAATAATAAGAGGAAACAGGGTATCTTTGATGACCACTAGACATAAAATGGGACGGTAGAAATTGTTGAAAATTGCTTTAAGTCAACATAAACATGTGTAGTTTTAATACTGAAAATATTAAGAAAATTAAACGAGCGGAAAATTTTAGGCCTACCCAGGTCTACCCCCTTAATACTTTATTTGTAGATGGCTGTTGCTTTGCTTTTAATAATTGATATATGTCGAAACATCATTTGGAACTGTTTCCCGTGTACTTCATTTTAAGCTTTCGAGAATTGCCGTCTTCGGAATAAATAGCTATGATTCTAGTTTTGCTTTTGAAAATTATTTGGATCTCCACATGTATAGCCTATCTTTATTCCATGGAATTGGCTTTGCTTTTGATGCACGCTAGTCTCAACATCAATAGAAAAAAATCCTCCTTTAGCTGTTGGTGGACTTACTTTATTTCTCACACTAATTTTTGTTACTACAAAATATCAAGTTGTTGTATCATAATCTAACGTTTTCATCAGAATGGGGAAAACATTTTTCAACAACTTTTGTCTCTTCAGCTGAAAAATCAGTGTATAATAATTTTTTATCTGTAGAAATAAAAAAAAAAAAGAATGGAGGAGACTCAAGTAAAAGATACACACGAATAATAACATTGAGGAAACCATTTGTTTAATTTATAATTTATTTTTACCTTTAATATATTTAAAAAAAAACACTTTACATGTTTAGCATGATTGTACGATGTTATGATTCATATCGACAGATAACGAACTGGAGGTCGATATTCATTTCCTAAAACCAATTTTATTTGAAAACTTGCAATATCTAGTTTTAAGAAAATCTCATTAAAACGTAAAGAGTATTTCCATCTTGCATAGATAGGTCTTTAACTTATTGTGGCTTGCCTTTTTAGATCCTATTGGTATTTGATCTCTATCAGTTTTTACACATATTTTAGTTTATAGATTTCCAAATGTTTTGATTTGATGTGCACTGAAGAGACAGAAGTTATCGACATGTGCATATGCAGAGACTAAATTCACAGTAACTTCGGTATTTTGTTGTTTAATACCACTGGGCCGATGCCACTGATGGTGGACTGTTAGCCCCCTAGGGCATTCAAAAACCCAGTAGCTAGTACTTCGGTGCAGGCCCGAAAACCGATTTTATTGGAAACTTGTAATATCTTATTTTAAGAAAATGTTGTGAAATCGTAAGGAGTATCTCCCTCTTGTATAGTTCTGTCCTTAGCTTATTTTTGACTTTCCTTTTAGATCCTTCTGGTATTTTCTTCTTTATCAGCTCTTACACATATTTTGGTTTAATGATTTCCAAATGTTTTGATTTGATGTGCATTGAAGAGACAGAAGATGTCGACATGTGCATATGCAGAGACTAAATTCACAGTAACTTCAGTATTTGGTTATTTAATACCACTGGGCCGATGCCACTGATGGTGGACTGTTCGCCCCCGAGGGCATTCACCAACCCAGTAGCTAGTACTTCGGTGCTGGCCCGAAAACCCATTCTATTTGAAAATTTGCAATATCTAATTTTTAGAAAATCTTGTGAAAACGTGAGGAGTATCTCCCTCTTGCATAGCTCTGTCCTTAGCTGATTTTGGCTTTCCTTTTAGATCCTTTTGGTATTTTCTTCTTTATGGCTTGACTGTAAACTTTTATTAATTCATCTTTGTTAATCAAACATCCGAATATTGAAAAATTTAAATAATTTAACTAAATCATAAGTCAGATTGTTCGCCAAAAATAAGAAAGGGAAAAAATCTGGTTGATCCAACCTAATCAGACTTTTTAATGGCGTTTTCAAGAAATTCCCCAATTACAACACGATTTGAAATTCATAAAGCTTACTCACATAAGAAATTATTTACAGCATAACTTAAACTCTGAATCTCTAAAAAATGTAAACAAGAGTTTTGGTGATAACAGAATTCAGAAGCAGAAACATCTGAAATTACGGGAAGCGTAACTATATTTGAAAATAGTAACAAAATTAAACCCTGAAGCAGTTTTTGTCAAAATTCAGAGATCCAACTCTTATTCAACATCTATTTACTAGTTACAACGTTTATGAAATAAAATTAAAATCCATAATCTAAAAATCTGTTTCAAAAGTTACATTATGATGAAATTATTTTCTATGGTTTGAACCACTTCAATGTAAAAAAAAAATCAGAATTTAGGGGTTATATTGGACCTAGTATATATATCCATCTGAAGTTGTAACCCGAATCCCAAAATTGTAAAAGCAGTGGAAACAGCGAAAATATCAAGACACTATCGAATAAACTTTCAATTTACATATATCTAAATATGAATCATAATGATTTATAAACGTCAAATGGAGAGCATCAATTGTAACGTCATACAAATCTTGTTGCCTTTCTATTTTTACTTTGCAAAGATTTTGCGTTACCTTTGGATTATGAACTTATGATATGAAAACTTACAAATGTGATGTTGAATTAAATTGATACATTTGAATTGTATTCATGAATGACATTTGCCTTGAATGAAAACACTGTTTTAAGCTCTCTGTCGATGTGAATTAGTTCATTTTCCTTCGCCATCCCTTTTATGATGTTATCATCCAAGGCTAATTTACTAATTTTGTCTAGTTAAGAAAATTAAATATTAACTACTGAGTCACTGATTTCTTTAGGACGTAACCAAACACAACAGTGTTCAATATCATGATACTAATTTCATTTGACGTTCAGTTTACTGTATTACAATATTACAGGAATCAAACTATGGATCTGAAAATGGCCGCCCTCCTCCTGTTAGTACTGACAGAGAAGAAAGACGTCCACCACCTATTATAACTGATGAAGAAAGACGACCACACCATAATGATGATAAACCGAGAGATAGACAGGACATTTCAGGAGCAGGGTACAAAGCAACCGGTGTTGGTACATATGAAAGACTTGTAAACCAGCCTCCTACCTACAACCCACAAAGACCATCTCCAAATGATGGACACCTATACACAGATAGGGAGTTTACGGTCAGAGATGCGTTTCCACACAAGGGGAATATCGAATGGAAAAGACCCGGGGTAAGTTTAATGGCAATACATAGACATGGTTCATTTATTATATCTAAATGGATATTTTCAAAAATAAATAAATGTACAATGATTTTGTCCACTCATTACGTGAATTACATTTTAAATTAATCTCAAAGCAACTCTTCTTTTAAGCTCAATTTTTGATTTAGCATTCTGTAATAACTTGTTTTTGTGCAAAGATACTTGCAGCAAGTTCTTAATTTGAGGAGTGTCGAAAATTCAGTTAATACACGTCAGTGTTTCAAAATGGATTAAAACAATCATTTGATATTTGAGGCCTCATTTTGATAATAAACGACTTTGATGGATATCAGTTGTCAGCATATATTAGAAGTTACTTTGAATACTTGTAATTCTTTTAGAACTATTATACAAACGTAATTGTTATTATGAGGAAACAAATAGCACATAACTTACTTCTACTGGGAGCAAAAAGTCTCAGTACGATTTCTTGGATTTTTACAGTTACACTCCATGGATACTTGAAAGTTATAATGAGCAAGGAAGGTCTATATCAATAGTAATCAAATGTATTCTGTCCTTTTATAAAATAGCAAAAAAATAATTATTTTAATCATGCAAACTTTACGGTATTCATTTCATAACACGCAATACATTCAGTTATCATTCACATTTCATTATTTCCCAGACGGCCAGATGTATAGCTGAAGTTTCACAGTCAGCTCTGATAGCCGCTTATTATATACTTTTATTTTTAAATAGCCTATTATTATAAGAATATACGTAATACAGTAAATATAGCCATAATAATGTAGTTTTCAGTATGATTGAAAAAAAAGTTTTATACAATCAATTCCAGGAATTCAGTGAAAATCCAGCACTTTTTACTGACGGAACAACAAGATTTGACATAGGACAAGGTGAAGTGGGAACCTGTTGGTTCTTATCTATGGTTGCAAACATTGCTGATAGCCCAGAACTTTTAAAAAGAGTAAGTAATAAATAAAAATACTCAAGTCGCTGTCAATTTGGATTCTGCACATGCACATTTCGACAACTTATGTCTCTTCGGTGTACATAAAATCAAAATATTGCAGATACTTATACAGTGAAACCTGTCTAATCCGACACAGCACGGGACCACAAAAATATGTCGGATTTCACAGGATGTCGGAATACTCGGGTTAAGATTACTTAAAAAGCTTACATTGGGATCCAAAAATTACGTCGGATTTGACAGGATTTCGGAATACTCAGGTGTCGGATTAGACAGGTTCCACTGTATAGGGAAATGGGACAGAGAAAGGGGAGGTTTCGGTACCCATAATCCGGTTTAACCCTACCGTTGGCTTTTGGTAGTGCCGGTACCAAGTCCGACTGTCCAGAGTTCCTATCGTTGGTTACGTTTGTCTTTTGTATTTTTATTGTGGGTTTTTTTTTCTTGTGCAGTTCCTTGTTACTTTGTGGCATGTGACTAGATGTTTCCTGTTTATCTGTTTTATTCTATCATATTTCATGACATTCTTTATGTAGTTTTACCTTCAAGTTTTCCATTTACTTGTACTTATATTTATATTTGTTTCTTTTGTTTTGTTGCACACAATTTTTCGTTTGTTTTTACTAATTTCATTATGAGCTTCACACTAAGCGGACTTTGCTTTGTCCGTTATTCTTTAAAATGAAGTATCTCTTCGTCTGAAAAATGGTATTTCGCGAATATCACGTTTGTTGTAAAGACGACGTGTTTAGAATATCAACATTCGGTAACTAGAGGTAGATTTGAAAGTACTTCACAAAAGTTGTTTCAAAATAATATAATTATTAAATCCAACAAGAATAACTGTATAACCGAAATAATGTCTTTTATGAAAATTCCCAAAATAAAACGGTCCAAATTTGATTAATACGGGGTTTGTGTTCTAGATATTGGCTTTATGGAACTGTATTTTCCATTTTATCACATATGGTCCTTGATTAAACTAATAATAGATATGTAAGTATTGAATAGTTAATTATAAGGGATAACATATTTTCACTTATTCATGTTAACTAATCAAAGTCAAAAAGCAGATAAAAACCGGATATATTTAAACGTTTTACTACTTGTTTCCAATTTTGCCTTTCGAATTTGTTTCTCTTTGTGATACCTTGTTCCTCTTTTGTTCCAAATTACGGGTGTCTTTTCATGACATTGATTTTGTCTTGCAACGATGACAGTGGTTGTGAGAACATTTTGCCGGTTATGGTTATGTTTTTTTGGCGATCCCTAACAGCATAAATATAGTTTAGTTCAACATCTAGCTCCAGCACCGATTACTGAGCTGCCGGGCGCGTCACAAGTTGGTGGATAGGGGAATGCCCTGTCTATGCAGGGAAATCAGGCCATAATACTGAAAGCTTAACCACGAGCCAGTGTATCCCAACTGTTTGGAGAAATGCCACACTCCATGCAGTATTAAGACCCCTTCTACATTTCTCTAAGGAGAGGAGACGCACTTGGTATTGTATAGAAGGCTTAAATTCCTGCCCCTACCCATTTTTCCCTTTGCTCGTGGCAATCAAAACTCGATGACCCGGTTCTCCCTTCTACCTTTATTTCTTTCTCCCATTTATATTGATTAACTTTTTTTTTCTCTTCCTGATACAGCTGAAATATTGGTGAGTGGACGTTAATCTATATCTACTCAATTAATCCATAACCAAAGTTGTGCAACATTTTGTTTTTGACTTGTACTAAAAAGTACCTAAAATTGTCAAAAACATTAAAATAATGATGATAAAGACTACCGAGTCATGAACCCAAATAAAATCAGAGAATCGTTCTATACTTGTAGCGAAATTGTTATCAGGTGGACTTGGATTAGTTGATTGAGGGAACGCTCTGCCACTTTTTACATGATGCATTCTACCTATTTGTGAAAAAAATGAAAGCCTTTTTGCATGACTGTTAAGGTAAATGCAATCTACCCATGTTAAGAAATAAAAATGTAAGTAAACGTTGATGGGGCAGCAAGAGAGCTATCATTGCGGCTTCACGCTAATATCTCCAGACAACAGGGTTTAGATAGTTTAAAAAATCATTTCAACCTTTTTAGCTGCGTGAGTTGTTTTCTTCAAATTCAAACGAGTTTTTGCATCTTCTGCCAGAAATCTTATAATACTTGTGTTATGTTTATAATTGGCAAGAGACTATATGAATCTAGCACCGGTGAAAAGGTAAGATCAAGAAACCTCAGACACCCAAGGGTAAGATTACTTCTCTGATGAGGCTTGCCGAGTCAGAGAACCATTGAAAACATACCTGAGGGTGTCTGAGATTTCTAAATCTTGCATTTTCAATGGTGTTTGATTCATTTTCTCACTTTTGTTTATAAAAACGTCTTTCGGCGCCGTCATGTTATCCTGACCATCCGCCATTACTTAGCAACTTACCATGACGTCATAGTATGCACGAGGCTGTCTCACATGGGGTTGTGTGAGACAGAAAAATCTCACACCGCTAAAAATAGGAACTGACCTATTTCAAAAGTGAGAAAATTGAACCTGTGACTGAGATAGAATTTCCGAGAACAGATCAAATAATTCTTAATCAGAGCAAGACTAAAAGGATGCAGTACTGACAAAAAGGATGCAGTACTGACAAATTTGCACTTGAGTTATAGCAATTTACCAGTCTCATCCGAAAAAAAATATTTATTTGTAGATAAAGAGCATTTGCAGTGTAATTCAATTACACAGAATATACACCCAGATATTCAATGTGCGATATACCGCTTTGAACCGATGAAACTTTTCTTGACCTGACGCTAAATGAGACTATTAAATTAGAGACATCTAGGATAATTTGTAGTATGTAATTCTGTCTTTATAATTATGTAAAAATTTACAAATTCCTTGTTAAAATAAATTAACCTAACATTAACTTTATTTCCCTTCCTTTGTCTGTAAGGATTTCTGACATTTATAGCAGAGTAAAATATGCAATAAAGGGATATGGGGTAAATACACATTATATAAAGTCCTTAAAAATACATGGTAAAACAAGCTGCTTTTATTGTTGTTTTTGATCTTGAAGTCACCATGCGGCCTTCAACATCAAGTAAATGTGTTGGTCTTGTGCAAGTATGTTGATGAATGAATGATTGAATATTTTAACATTTAGAATTGTTTTGTCAACTTTTGTGCAAAATGTTGCATCACCAAGAATAGAGTTATATGTGTCAGCTGAGAAAAGTGTTGAATTATTGCTAAGTTAATTTGCTGTACTACTGTGATTGAGGCAGATTTATTTGTACACGAACTTACTTTTGCAGAAATAACAGAGAATCAGTTTTAACTGAACATAAACAAATAATTGATATCATACAAAGCGACACCCTCTCTCAATTTTATTACCTGTAGGACAGTCCATTGCAAGAGTTTTGTGGAGATTTCTATAACTGATGGTTTTAAGCTGTTTGCAATGAAACAAAACTCAAAGTTTGAATGTGTCTTGCCCTTATCGTTGTTAAACGGATAGGGAACAGTTTGGAACATGAAATGAAAGCAATAGGACATTTGTGAAACAAAATTGTGTGTTTTGTTTAATACATTGTTTAAGGTCTTTTTCTGATAATTCTGCAAAGTAAAGACTTGGCAGATGAAACTGCTAGATGACTAGGGTTAATCATTATCTTTGTGGCATGATTTTGTACAATGTAAATGGGGTTGAAATGAAAACATATGTTGAAATGGGAAATTTTACACTGATGTAAATATTTGAATGATGACGTGTGAATAAAAATGTTACTATGTGAATAGCAGACCTGTGGTAATGGTAATGTGTAATTGTTATGCATTGTTATATTACATTATTCTTATGTAATGCAAAGTAATTTGTAATGCACAATTTCTGCATTATAATTACATGTAACGTAATGATTACTTTTGTAAAAAATCAAGTAATGAGTCCATTACATTACATTATATTTCATTACATTTTTGTCTTGCATCCAATTAAAAAATATCTAAATAAGAAAATAAATAAGTACTTTAAAACACAGACTGTATAACAATATGATCACAGTGAAACTGTATAGGGATGTAGAATAAATTTAAAGATTTAAATGTGATTTTTTAAATTACTAAATTTGATTTTATGTTATTTCTTTTCTTTCTATGGATTTTCTACAGCTCCTAACAAAGATTCTTTAATAATAAAATAAAAACATATTTACATTCACTGGATGAGTTGATGGATTTACTGAAAAAAAGTCTCATTAAACCTGAAGTTTAAAATTTATTATACATTAAATGCATAATTTAAAAAAAATCTTTAGTTTAAGTAGCAAAATGTAAATGTAAGTAAACTGGAAATTTATCAACATTTCCTTGCATTTAATATAAATTTTACTTGAAGTTTAAATGATAAAGTAAATTTAGCTTAAATTTGTGAATTTATTTGTCAAAATAAATGTAGTTTAAACTAGCTTTGAATAAAAGATTTATTTAGAGAATAAACTTTAAGTATTCTTCCAAATTACACATTAAATTTGATTTTATTGTTAGTTTAGTTTCAGTAAATCAGGCTTTTCATGTTGTGATTTTTACACCAAAATTTGTTTTGTTATTTCACCTAATTAACACCTTTGTGGTTTTACTGCAATCAAATTAATTGTTTGTCCTTAGGCCTCATACAGGATACTTATTTTGATGACAATAAAATGACAGGTGAAGACATCCTATTAAAAAAAATGCTTGAAAGGTAAACAAACTGTTTTTTTTTGTTTTTGTTTTTTGTTTTTTTTTTTTGTTCTCTTGGAAGTTATACATTTGAAACCATTGATGATCAAATCAGAGGAAATGTAAACTGCATGTAAATGTCCATGTACTGTGATTTTCCTACTGGATAGGCCAAGTCCAAAAGCTATATTTTCCAAATCTACTCATAAGAAATTTCAAACTGCAAATCCAAAACTAAATTTTATTAAAAATTTTCCAATATATTCAATTTTCAAAGATTTTATCTTTATAGGGAACAATTTCTGTTT
>MJUU01017104.1:7478-36284 GCA_002080025.1 Modiolus philippinarum | reverse complement strand
CAAAGAAAGGTTCATTTTGTTACCAAAAACTAAGTAGTCAGGTGAAATTTTCGAAGAAGCTGATGCTGTAAATCTGAATGTCATAAGTATACCAGGAAGAAGGTCTGACCAATTAAGCTGCTTTTCATCAATTACAGTTCTCATACATTGTATTATAATTTTTATTGGTACGTTCTGCCACTGAATTCGTTTTTGGGTCGTATGAACTAGTGAATAAATATTTGACTTGGTATATTTGATTGATGGCAGCTAAAAGGTGTCTTGCAAAACCTTGACCTCTGTCTTTTATAATGGTGTGACATGCACCATAACGAGAGATTATTTCTTTGTGTAGGATTGTTGCAATTTCTTCTGGTGACCCCGGCACCTGAATAGGTTTTCAGGGGCTTTGGCTACAGAGCTGCCGGGCGCGTCCCCAGGTGGTGGATAGGGGAATGCCCTGTCTTTGCGGGGTAGTCAGGTCATAATACGGAAAGCCTGACCGCGAACCATTGTAGCCAAACTGTGTGGAGAAACGCCACGCTCCATGCAGTATAAAAATCCCTTCTATATTTGTCTAAAGAGAGCAGACGCACTGGGTGTCGTATAGAAGGCTAAATTTCCTGCCCCTACCCATTTCTCCCCTTTTCCAGTGGCAATCAAAAGTCGTTGCCCCGGTTGTCCCTTCCACCTTTATTTCTTTCTTCTTTTACTTACAATTTGTTTTGAAATGATTAACTTGTTCTCGTCCTGATATAGCTGAAATATTGCTCATTGGACGTTAAACTCTAACTAATCAATCAATCAATCTTCTGGTGACTCAGTGCGTATTGGAAAGGCCTCAGTCCATTTACTGAATGAGTCGACAATTATAAGAATTCTGGGGTAACCTTGCTTTGTCAAGGATTTAAAAGGATCAGTTAAATTCATGTGTAATATTGAAAATGTGTCGTGCATTGACATGTTTGTTAGTGGTACTTCTTACATGTGCTGGTTGTTTGGCTCTTTAGACCTGCATCACAACCGCGAATATAGTTTGCAGTCGCTTGATACATATGTAGCAGGGATTCTGCTACGAAGACGCCAAAAATATAACGGTGGTTTGCACCGGCTTGTTATAAATACTGTTTGGGGAAACTAGCTCACTTTTGAATAAAACGAGGAATAAAGTTCAAAATTATAATAAGGAATAAATATTTCTTGATAACAATATAAACATACACACGGAAAATCCGTCCGTAAATTAATGTACTTTTAGAATAACGGTCGACGTCCGTACAGTTTCGATGTCGTAATTATACTGTCTTTTAAAACATTCTCGCAAATATTGCGTAATAATATATGATGTGGCTTGCGGAAACATGAAAGAATTAAATTGAATAATTGTATACAGAAAAACGATTTCGACAATTGAAAAAAAGAAATTAGCAAACAGATTATTTATGGATTTCAATTACCAGCTTAAGTGAAAAGTATCAGTCCATTATATAAACCATTAAAACAAAAGGGATATGGAGTTCAAAATTGAAAGTAAAACCAAATTTTTCGCTTTCACAATTTCCTCACCGGTCGAATGTGACTCTGTTCCCAGAGTCGGGAAAACATTTCAAAACACTATCGCCTAGGTCCTCCTCGGTTTCCATTGAAATGCCCTCGAGATCTTGAATTCTGACGAAAATTATCACGATGTTGTAACCCTGTATAGTTGTGCCTGATTCAGTTTTTCTTTGGGATCATCTTATTTCCTTCATGAACTCGATCGGTGTAGTAATTTTTATTCGTTCAAGTTCTCTAGCCGTACATGTCCATTGTTCCATTTCTCTCTTGTGCACTATTTCAGATTTTTCGTGTTCTTCGACTGTCCTTTTCAGCTTTCGCGCAAATTCATGTATTTTCCTCGTGTAGGTCCTTTATTTCGTTTTTTGAGTCCTTGAATTTCCCAACTGTCTTCTGAAGTTTTGTTTTAAAATTTTTGTTTTCCTTTTTTAAACTGTCAATTTTAGCATTTAATATTGTTTTCTTTCTTTAGTTTTATCTTTAATTCGCTGTATGATAGTTTCTAATTAATGTTTATCTTGAATAACCTTGTCATTTTCCAGTTTCAGAACATTTATTCGACATTGTCAATTTTTCCAAAGTATTTATCCTAGTTTCTGTGGTCGATCTAAAAATCTTCCGGAAATCGGAATCGTCCAGTTCAAAGACAGGGAAATTTTCACTTACTTTCTTCTGCATAAATTTTCCAATCTTGTTTTGCCCCTGAGAATCCTTTTCTGCAATTCCGGTTTCTTGGTTACATATGTGCACCGTTTAACGTAGTGTCCTGATTGTCCACAGCGGAAACATTGCACTGTCTTTGTTTTCGGTTAAAAGTTGAAAATGCTCTCCTGTAATGACGTTACCTGTTAACAAAACTCAGGTGGACAAAACCAGATAACGATTGAATCTGCCAAATCTGGTACTGTTTTCCATCTTACTTATGTATCCGGCGATCTTGCAACAATCCGGCTTACGATAATGAGTATCGTCGAATCGTCATGGGTTCTCGTACCAAAATGTAGCAGTGATTCTGATACGAAGAATATCATGTTGTGACGGAAAATGCAGAACACGATGCGTTACACACTGGCGATGATGCCAAACGACAGGCGATGACCGAAGACTTGTCACTGTGCGTGATATACTCATGGACTTAGTAATCAAATGGCGGAACTAACTAAAAAGGTGGTAGAGCGACTACAAACGCTGAATTTCAGTTTGGTATTTTTATTTGCTTAACTTAGTTGGGTGTCGTCAGTATGAGAGGCTGACTCCAACTGAAGTTTAAAACTTCAGCCAAACAAATTGCGGAATATTAGATAACAATTGAATTGAAATACAAACATTAAGCACTTTGAGATTAGCAATCATAGATAATTGAAAACGGTTTAATGTCACTATACATGTTCGAGACAAAACTGATAAAAATGTTTTTGTAGATGGAAACCTGTAAACGGATTACTAGTTTTTGATAAGAAATTGTCAAAGAAACTAACAAATAGATTTTTACACTTTTGAAACATGAACAATCCCTGTAAGCCACTTTGGATACATATTTTTGGTGTAAGAAAAATCTAGCTGTCACTTCATTAGATATTCAAAAATTTGAAACAAAGCAAGTCGTTACATGAGTTTGAATTTCTTCATTAGCAGAAAAAACAGGCCAATCTGAAATATAAATATTTGTTTTTATTTTGTGTAACTGCTTCAACCCTTATATACAATTCACTGGCCAAACTCCTAGCGGAAAAAAGATGAAATGAGAACCACAGAAGCTAGAGACAACGGGTGTGTTTATTGTCTGTCACCTGGTTAAAATATCCCAAGCTAAAAGTAAAACCGCACAATATTATCACTTTTCCTTTAAATGATTCAATAGGGTCTTTCACAATATTATCACTTTTCCTTTAAATGATTCAATAGTGTCTTCTAGTTTGCTGAAATTGCCAACCATTTATCTTATTGTTACAAGAAGATGGTGAACTAGATGAAATGTGCAATCTTGTTTTAACCTGTTTTTTGTGTCTATTTGCTAATTGTCCATTCTTGTTGACACATCTAAAAACCGCGTTTCACACCGTGCAATAATTATAAAAACTTGTCTGGAACATCCTCACGTACAAAATTTATGCCAAAAAATTTACGAGATCTGAAAACGTGATCTACCCAATGTGACCTAATTTGGCAAAGTAAAAACTATTGCTGATGTCTTTCTTGGTGAAGAGAGAGATTGGTCATTGTTAAAGGACTATCGCATGTATAAATTTTAACTATCGTCTCACCCCATTTACCATAAAAGTGAACGTGACTAGCATGAAACAATACAATTGTAGTCTGTGGCATTATTCATGCCTGTCAGTTTTGGTGTTCCTCAGTAAAAGAATTCCTATACGTGTAATGACAACGGTTAGGTGAAAGTGCAAGGCGTTTCCGCTTTCCTTTTGTACTCTTATATCTCGCTTTCACGACTTATTTCCTGGTATCATGTGTAGTTATATGTCTGACACTGCAGAAAGCTAAACTTTGTGCCTTTTACATCTTAGACAAGATTCATACTACACAATATACTCAGGATTTATTTGTATTCGTGCGTGCCAATTTTCGATGTTTACCAAAATCTATGTATTAGTATACTGTTCAAGAAAACAGAATACTGAAATTTGTGCTTAAAGCAATGTAAAAATGTAAACTTCAAATTCGGTCTTTGAATGCACCCATGTAAATACAAAACGGGTTATATATAATCGGGAGAAAAAGCGTTTCAGAATTGATGCACATTATGTGTTTAATTTTTAGTTTACAAAGAATAAATTGAAATATAAAGAAGCTTATAGACAATTGGACATTTTGTGTTTAATTTTTAAGTTTACAACCCGAGTTCTCCACCAAATATGACCGCGTAAATTCCGGCTATATAAAACATATACGGTATTCCAATTTATATACTTTTATTTTGCGGTATCTGGACACTCCCAGACCCAAGATCGAAACTGCATAACAATACAAAATAACAATACTATATAGATAATTGAAAATAGTTGTTATGTCAACAGATTAGTGTCTAAAGATAATAAACAACTCTAACCGGCTTCCATCGCGACAAACCTATTTTGAACAATAGAAATATATGGAATAACAGATTAAAAGAGATTAAAAAGATAAACTTACTTGTCACATAATAATTTATAGTACCAAATACGAGTTATTAGATCGATTAATGTCCAAATTAAAAAGTGTAAATAAAATACTAAGTTGAATTATTTTTTGAAATCTAGGGTCCATTTTTGCCGGGTTATATTCTCTCGTCCTCCACTAAACTCGGTCTCCGAGTTTTGAACTTTATCGTCTCGGATATCTTCCTCTGCTGCGTATGGCCCTAAAACCGGTAGGTCTTTGTTGCTGATCGTCTATTGCCGAAGAATTGAGTCCAATATTTTTATTACCGGATAGTCTATTTTTGCTTATTTCTTCCTCCAGATCTTTTGCTCGTTTTTTTAGCATACGTTCCCTCATTTGACTATTTTTAAGATCTATCGTAAGTCTGTTGTTAGATTGTTACAGTTTATGATTTTCGCTTATGAATGTAAATGCTCTTTCTTTAACCACCTCAAAATCTTTATGATTAGTTTCTAAAATATGTAAACGTCGTTCTAATTCTCGTCGTTCGGATTTTAATTGTTCATTTTCTTTCTGAAAATTATGGCATTCCATAGCAAAGTCTGAATTTTGAATTTTCAATCTTGCATTTTCATCTTTAACCTTTCTATTTTCTGATTTTAAAGTTTTCAAATTGTCGTCCCTAATTTCTTCAATGGCCGCGCAAGTAATAGTGGCCAATTCGTTATTGTCAATTCCAATGAACGGAAATTGCGAGTCTTTCTCTTGTTTTTGCTGAATAAACTTTCTCATTCTCTCAGCATCACATTTTAATTTTGATTTCGATTTTCGTTTCACACAACTGTGCGAATTTTGCTTTGTAAAATGTCCACACATTCTAGCGAAATGTCCAGGATTCCTGCACTTATAACAAATTGAACGAACAAACTTGTTCTCGTCTTGATATAGCTGAAATATTGCTGAGTAGACGTTAAACAATATTCAATCAATCAATCAATCAAATTGAACGAATAGCATAGCATTGATGGTACTGAGAGAAACAGATATCCTTTCCACAAAATTTACACAAGACATTTGAATGTCCAAATGATTCGAATGGTTGTCTACTTCTTTCTGACTGGTTATTCCATGATCTGAATCTGTAATTTTGCAACTGACTCATTTCGATTCTCACTATTATTGGAAAATTAGCTTACTGGTAGAGCAAGGTACACGGAATTGAGCACTGTTTCTCATCAAATATAACCGCGTAAAATCCGGCTATATAAAACAAATACGGTATTCCAATTTATATACTTTTATTTTGCGGTATCTGGACACTTCCAGAAAAGAAGAAAAAAACCAAAACTAAATGTACAAAGTTGAACAAAGCATAAAAAGAAAATAGTCCATATCACTTCAGCAAAGGTGAAAACCATACCCGATTTTCAAATAAACACATACTTTGAATCTTTATGAGAAAATATATGAAAACAATGCAAAAATTCAAGAATAGCTGCCCATGGTCAATGCGTTCAAAACTCTCTGTGGACAAAAATTTAGTACCATACTGATATAATATGATAGAATAAAGTACAAGTTCAATAATAGATAAATTTGACATTTTTTTACATCAAAACTGGCCTAAAGGGGAGGTTCACATAACCAATGTGTTCAAACAACTGTAAAAACTTCTAAAGGTATTTAGTCAGAGATGTTAATCTTTCAGATTACACAAACCAGGCACTGTAATGTTAAAATATGCTGAAAATGACTAAGTTCAACAATGCATAAATTAGACATTTTTTTTTCAAATCTGCCAAAAAAGGGAGGTGCACATCTTTAATGTGTCAAAAACAACTGTGTAAAGTTTCAAAAGCACCAGGTATAAGGAGTGAGAGTGTCAGATTACACAAACTCAGTACTGTAATGTAAAAATTTAATGAATTTAATGAAAAAAATGAATAAGTTCAACAATGCATAAATTCGACAATTTTAATCCAAATCTCACCAAAACGGGAGGTGCACATCTTCAATGTGTTCAAAACAACTGTGCAAAGTTTCAAAAGCATCAGGTATAAGGTGTCAGAGTTTCAGATTACACAAACTCAGTACCGTAATGTTAAAATTTGATGAAAAAATGACTAAGTTCAACAATGGATAAATTCCACAATTTTTTTCCAAATTTCACCAAAAGGGGAGGTGCACATCTTCAATGTGTCCAGAACAACTGTGCAAAGTTTCAAAAGGTATCGGGTTAAAGGTGTCAGAGTTTCAGATTACACAAACCTGGTACCCCCAAAGCGTGACGGACGGACGGACGGAGTCGAGCGGCTCCTAGACCTGCGGTCACCGTTGGTGACGCAGGTAATAAACAACTCTAACCGGCTTCCATCGCGACAAACATATTTTGAACAATAGAAATAATTGAAATATTACTTATGGAAAAACAGATTAAAAGAGATTAAAAAGATAAACTTACTTACACTCACGTTATAATTTATAGCACCAAATACGAGTTATTAGATCGAATAATGTTCCAGTTAAAAAGTGTAAATAAAATACTAAGTTGAATTATTTTTTGAAACCAATGGTCCATTTTTGCCGGGTTATATATACCACGAGATATATAAATGAATCCACAGGAAAAGAAATTGAACTGAAAAAGTTTGTCAGTTGTAAAACAAAATAAACGTCAGCTAACAGAATGGAAAAAAGTCTTTATTCAAGCAATAAAAAGACTAATCTCAACAATGCTAAATACGCCAAAAAAGAGAGTGTACAATCTTTACTCAATTCCTGATCGATAACTTCCCCGGGCATGATTGCTTTTGCGTTGGGAGCAATCACTTCATCGGTCAGCTGATGATTTGGAAATTTTATTTGAAAACATTCCTACTGTAGGTGGAAAAAAGCATACTGCAAATTCTTTATCTCATCCGATTGTCTATGTTCCCGTTCACAAAATTTGCGCAATATAAATTTGTGGATGTTTCTGTCCCTATTAAATTGTGCCCTGCAGCCGTAACATACTGTCGCTTTTGTCTGGAAAAGATATACAATTTCGAATTTTCCATTTTCTGGAAATGGGCAATTTTGTCAGAAGCGGATTCTATTTCATCCCGATTTGCGAGAAGCGGCGTTTTCTGTATTTTTTTTCGGGTACTACGGACTGATCTTCATCCACTACAGACAGAACTTGGTTACGACCCCCTCGTTTAGGTTTGACCACCTTTTTATGCCCCCGGATCTTTAGATCGGGCGCATATTGTTTTTGCCCTGTCTGTCTGTTTGTCTGTCTGTTCGCAACGTTAACCTGGCTCATAACTTTTAAACCAGATGTGACAGAACCTTCATATTTGGTATGTGTATTAATCATGTGAAGCTGAACACCAATATGCAAATTTCACCAAGGTCAGGTCAAAGGTCAAGGTCACAGAAGTCAAAAGGTCAAAATCTAGATTTTGCTATAGCTATAATTACAATAGCTAGAGGGTTGATATTCTATATGTGAATAGATCTTATAAAGCTGAATACAATTTCACCAAAAAATTTGGGGGCAGATCAAAGGTTAAGGTCACTTAGTGCAAATTTGAAAACTTTAACAAAAACTTTAACATTGCCTATATTTTTTCAACCAGATGTACAGGTCGGTTCCTGTGATAGAAACCGTAGGGAACAGGTAGTGTTGACCCGATGTCGTATCGGACACACTAGAACAACACATAGTTTTATTCTCAACAGTGATGATCGACCTGAATGTATTCCATGCAATTGTCCTTATACAATTCAACATGTTTTAATTGAATGTGTAGATGTTGCCGATGTTTATTCTGCTGATTGTCTTAAAGACATATTTACAAACGTCACTGGCAACAAAATCGTTCAATTTTTAAAAGCAATCAATTTATTTAGTAAGATTTAAATGGATCAATTTTAAATTGAGTTTCTAATTTCTAATATTATTACTGTTAAACCAAAATTTCTTCTATTATGTTTTTTACAATTTTACACATTTGTTTTTACTTGTATATAGCTATGTGGTTTTAAACTGATATTTTATGTATTTATTAAAATTGTTCAGTTTACTTAACAGTTCTCGCCACAATATAGCTGAAATATTGCTGAAGTTGGCGTAAAACATCAATCAATCAACCAGAGGTGATAGGACCTTCATATTTGATATGTGTATTGATCATGTGAAGCTGAACACCATAATGCTAATTTCACTAAGGTCAGGTTAAAGGTCAAGGTCACAGAGGTCAAAATTTCAAAATTTAGATTTTGCTATAGCTCATTTATTACAATTTCAAATTGTTCAAAGGAGTAGGGGCGTTAAGGGCCATTTTTGCCCGAACTCAAAATCTGTATATTTTATGTTTTTCTCGTAAAAATATCCTTTATTTTCATAATATAACATTTTTACAGTAATAAACAGCTTTTTTTATACCCCCGCTTTGTAAAAGCGGAGGGTATATAGTGATGGTGGTGTCCGTCCGTCTGTCCGTCCGTCCGTCCGTCCGTCATTCCGTCCGTCCGTAACACTTTTATTGTCAAAGTTTTTTTTAATTTTTGGGGCAAAAAGGCAAAATTAGCAAAAACTGCTAATTTCTAGAAATTTTTAATAACATAACATTTCACAAAAGCATGAAATCATTGAAAAATTTCTTACTTAAAAGTATAGAACTCATTTTAATTCATAAAAATTCATTTCACATGTTGTTTTTGGGTAAAAACTGTCAAAAATTAACAAAAATCGATGATTTCTGGAAATCCTGAGTAATATTTTTATATGTTAATGTAACATCAATAATTGTCCTATGGCTAACTTTACCATTTAAAATGTAATTACATTTTTAGAATTCACTTCAAGAGTAATTTTGGGGCAAAAATGGTCAAAAATGAACAGAAACTTATACAATTCAACATGTTTTAATTGAATGTGTAGATGTTGCCGATATCAGGCGTGATTTTTATTCTGCTGATTGTCTTAAAGACCTATTTACAAACGTCGCTGGCGACAAAATCGTTCAATTTTTAAAAGCAATCAATTTATTTAGTAAGATTTAAATGGATCAATTTTAAACAAGTTTCTAATTTCTAATATTGTTATTGTTAAACCAAAAATTACTATTATGTTTTTTAACATTTTACACATCTGTTTTACTTGTATAAAGCTATATGGTTTTATATTAATATTTTATGTATTTATTAAAATTGTTGAATAAACCCAACAGTTCTCGCCACAATATAGCTGAAATATTGCTGAAGTTGGCGTAAAACACCAATCAATCAATCAATCAATCAACATAATATTTTTCTTAAATAATATAACATTTAAAAAAAAATGAAAAATTATTGTACAACTTCTTTTTTCATCATATCAAACTCATTTAAATACATAAAAAGTCATAAAAAGATAACACCTTGCCTACTATGTACTGGATTCCTAAGCTTCACAAAAACCCGTACAAGCATCGTTTTATTTCGGCATCGAGTAATTGTTCTACTACTAACTTTTCCATCCATTTAACCGGTGCACTTTCTTGTATAAAGGACTTAATTATAAAATATTGTGAAAAAACTTATCAAAACTCTGGTGTCAATTACTTTTGGAGTGTAAAAAACTCTATTGAAGTTTTAGATAAATTGCAATCAATACAAAAACCAGTTTCATCTATCGACAGTTATGATTTTTCTACACTTTATACAACACTTCCGCATAATCTGATAAAATCTAAATTGGGACAATTGATTAAATGGTCTTTTAAATTTTCTGGACTGCAGTTTATTTGTTGTAACAAAACGCAAGGATTCTTTTCTAATATCACTTACAACAATCATTCCTCCTGGACGTGTGATGATACAATTAAAGCACTTAATCTTTTGCTTGACAACATTTTTGTTCGTTTTGGTAACATTGTTTATCAACAGGTCATTGGAATTCCCATGGGTACAAATTGTGCACCTCTCATTGCAGATCTTTTTCTTTTCTGTTACGAACGTGACTTCATGAAAAAATTACAAAATGGGACCATACAAAACAGTGATCAACTTATTTCAATTTTCAACGATAACAGCAGGTATATTGACGATATCCTTACTATTGAAAGATTTTTAGATTATGTCGACATCATTTACCCACAACAACTGAAACTTAATAAAGCTAATAATGATTCTAAGAATTGCCCTTTTCTGGATCTAACTATCATCGTTGACTCTGGTAAAATAAAAACTAAAATTTACGATAAAAGGGATGATTTTGATTTCAGTATTACTAATTTCCCTTTTCTTGACGGCGACGTTCCTCTAGCCCCATCCTACGGAGTTTATATTTCTCAACTGGTACGATTCGCACGCTTTTGTTCTACTCTTGACGACTTCAATGAACGTAACCTTACTATTACTTCAAAACTTTTGCAGCAAGGTTACAGATTTCATAAATTGTTAACTACATTTAAAAAGTTTTATCGAAGATATGAACATCTGACTTCTAAATATAATGTCACTCGCAAACAGCTTATTTCTAAGGGCATTTCCCATCCTCGATTTTACGGAAATGTTGTTAAAAAATGCCAGAAACTGATTAAAAATCCAGAAAAACTGGGACGTAACTTACATTCTTTACGCAATAGGGGATATCGACAGGATATTCTGCACGTGTCCGTTAAATTAGCTTTGGGATCCAGTGACCTGAGGATTTTACACACATACTGGCCTCTCACTGATACTGCCGATGTCTACTGAAATACATGACGATTCTTTACCAAACCCATTGGGAGTTTTGAATTTGATTTTCCTTCCGTAGTGCGACAGTGTTTTCCAGCAGACTAGGCTCCTCGAGCTCGCCGGCAGTTTAGCGGCGAGCACTTTTTGACCCATCTTTCAAAATTACGTTTTGTCCCCCATTTTTCTTTTCTAGATTGTGGTCATGGAGTTAGTAGTCTACCTGTATTTATTCGTATGTTTATTCTACGATAGGAAAACGGGACAGAGAAAGGGGAGGTTTGGGTACCCATAAACCGGTTTAACCCTACCGCTGGCTTTTGCTAGTGCCGGTACCAAGTCCGGCTGTCCCGAGTTCCTATCGTTGTTTATGTTTGTCTTTTGTATTTTTATTGTGGGTTTTTTTCTTGTGCAGTTCCTATTTACTTTCTGGCATGTGGCTATGTTTTTCGGCCGTTGTAGGTGTTTCCTGTTATCTTTTTCATTCCATTTCACATGTAGTTTTTGGGAAAAAACGGTCCAAAATTAACAAAATCGATGATTTCTGGAAATCTTGAATAAATTTTTTATGTTTTAATGAAACATTTCACAAAAATATTCAGTCATTGTGATATGGCTAACTTTACCATATCAAATGTACTAAAATTTTTCAGAATTCATCTCAAAAGCCATTTTGGGGCAAAACCGGTCAAAAATGTACAGAAAGTGAGGATTTTTGGATATAAGCCATCTTCTTTCTTCATCATATCAAACTCATTTAATTCTTAAAAGTCATTTCACATGTAGTTTTGGGGTAAAATTGTAAAAAATGACCGAACATTGAGCATTTCCGGCAATCTTGAATATTATTTTTATATATTAATGAAACATTTCACAAAAAAATATTCAATCATTGTCATATGGCTTACTTTACCATATTAAATGTATTAACATTTTTCAGAAATCATTTCAAAAGTAATTTTGGGGCAAACGCTGTCAAAAATGTACAGAAAGTCGGGATTTCTGGATATAATAAATAACATTTTTCGTAAATAACAGAACATTTCACAAAAATGTGACATTATTGTACTCCTTTCTTTATCATATCAAATTCATTTTCGTTCATACAATGTGTAAAAACTGTCAACAATGATAAAAAATCAAGGATTTATGGAAATCTGGAATAACTTTATTATTCATTAATCTAACATTTCACTAGAATATGGCTACTTGCACCATAAAAAATGTATTAACATGTTTCAAATCGAGATCAGATTTTTTTCGTGAAATGATTTAAAGACAATTTGCAAAAACATCAAAAAGGGTTATGCCTGAGTACTTTAATTACATAAGGTTTCCCAATTCGATATTTCTTACATTAACAATGGTTCAATGCAAACTTACTGAAACTTCAAGCTTTCGGTATTAAATGGAATTGACAGCGTTGAATGACCATAGCTGTTTACGTCTAGGAGATGAGCACGATTGGAAGGAATTAAAGTAGAAAAACTAATACATAGCTTGATTAGATTTTTCAGGTTGTAAAAAAAGGGTGAGGTCCAAACAAGCTTGCAGATTACTACCTCCACAATTTCAAATCAAGATGAAGACCTTAATATATTCCAATAGCAGACTTAGAACAAGGTCATTCCATTTCAAAATAAAATGCAGAGGAATTATTAAAATATTTTTCATTTCAACATCAGATGAAGGTCATTTCATCTCAATATCAGATGAAGATTAATAATGGTCATTTTATATCCGATGAATACTAATTAGTGTAATAATTTAAGCCAATTTACGACAACGAACATCAAAGCCATTTAAATTCAAAATCAAATGAAGGTCGATAAGAAAAGGCTATTTCATTCAACATCACATGAATAATATAAATTATTATATAGATCTTGGTGAGTGACCGTGTTTTCTCAGTTAAATAAATCTCATATTGTCTCCGGTGAAAATAAAGGATTTCTAGTCACCGGAGGATGTGACGTCACAATGTCAAGTAAACAAATGGCGCATCGAAATTGAAGTAATTAGCATCTATAATCTCGGTTTTGAGACAAAAAATTATTAAAACTGAACAATAATTGGGGATATTTGGATCTATATTCAATAGGGTTAAATGAACACAATAGTAGGAGCTGTGTTCATTCAACACCTAGCTGCAAATCACATGTTAAACAAAGTACAAACTAACCTTACTACGACCGAAAGTCAAATCTCATGCCGTTCTTTGAAACTTATAGATATATTTGAACGACCACAACATTAAAGGTCTAGGACATGTGAGCTCGTTATGACAATTCAAAGTAAAATACACACTAAACTTGACAGGGGAAGCAAACATTGCAAAATGATATCTTAAAATGTTAAAATAATATAAAAGAAGGATTTTTCTATACTGATAAATAATACAAATAAACCTCTAGTTTATTCACTGAGGCAGAATATAAATAAACTACAGTTACTGTGGCCTGGTTGGACAAGGTTTAAAACATGACAAAATTCAGGAAAAGGGGGAAATTATTGGAAAACAAAACATAAAGTGAGCATCTACAATGTGTAATTAAGCTTCTGCACAAGTTACAAGGAATTCCAATCAGTGGTTTAGGAGGAGTATTAGATACCAGTTTTCAGGTACAGAAAGGCAAACAAACGAAAGGAACGACTGACGGAAGAAAGAACGGACGGACATCATGAATCCTACATACCTCCAGCATGCGGGGATATCAAAAAGCAATCACATTTCGACATCTATACGAAAGAGAATTTCTGAATTTCTTGCAAGTAGATGATAAAAAAAGAAATAAATACATGGTGCACCTCTGCAATATTTTATGAACAATTCAATTGGAAAAAGACGTTAATATCACAGACATGGAGAGGAACAAAATGACATTTGATGAAAAATATCGGTTGAATCTAAGACTGAAAATGAAAAACATTTGTTGAGTATCTCCCTGCACCAAGTTAGCTGTATGTGGTCAGGAGAAGATAATGTAATTAGCATGTAAATAATTTATTTTGTTAAGGAATTTATAATTATCTTGCTTTAGATCATATATAGTTAACTTGGTTCATAGAGATTATCAACAAATGTCTGGCATAATAAGCGACATTGATGATTGAGTACAGTACTAATTTAGCTTACATTTGATGGGTTGATAAATATACATGAAAGGTTTATATATTTATAAGTCAAGATCAAAGTTAGTCAAACAGACGAATTATAAGTTCCTTTACTTAAAATGCTATAAATGTACTTTTTAATTCCAAAGTAATAATAACAAATCATTCTTCGTCGTTTGCTTCTTCATTTTCACTCTCATCAATTGTCAGTGGCTCTGGAATGTTCTGGGCATCAAGCAAATATTTACCCCAATCTCGAAGTCCATCAAAAGTATTATCTGTAAACCTTCCAATACCGAGGAACCATATGAGAGACGTGACATAAGAACATGTTCCTACAACACGGGTGCCCGCTTTGCACTGACAATACCAGCTCATTATGTTTATTTCATCAAACTGAATCCAAACACGATAAGATTTAGATGAAATGTGACGAGATTGAATTTTAGCACATAATAACTTGTCCTCGTGTGTACAAATAAAAACTTCAAAATTACCGTCATCATCCAAATGTTCTCTAGCATAGCATGAAGCAAGTTTAAGTTGATAAACACCAACTGTCAAGTTTCGTATTTCCTCCTCTGATAACTTAGGAAAATGAGGAACAGACGATGTATTTAGTTTTCCCCTTTACAAGAACGTTTGTCTAGACCCTCGGACTTGATTCGTTCATGAAGATTGTTTTTTTGTTTTTTTTGGTTGGACAGATACAACATTTTAGACGCTAGTTGTTCCTCCTGTTCACTGTCTCTAGTTGTTATCTCCGGTCAGTACTTGTTCATTATTGCACAAACAATTCGGACATAATCTGAAATATATGGTATTTGACTGTTAGGCAAAACACGATCCAGATATTTCCACAGCTTTATACGCCCATTCACGGATTCTACAATCCACTGTATTTTTGTAACTAACCTGGTAGCATTGCTTTCTTCCACAGGTAGTTGTGTTTCACCCTTTTTCATGAAAGAAGGCATTTCCGTTCTAATTCCCATTTCATGGAGCAGATCAATTGCATCTCTAAATCCCCGATCTACGATTAAAACATCTTCTTCGTTAAGCCACTGTTTCATTTTGAATAATGTGCTTCAAAATCTGTGCATCATTATTTTTACCATCACTGTAGTAAGGACCAATCATACTAACAATATACCAGTCGTGGTGACAAATATCATGGGTTTTACTAGAGGACGGTGCTTATGCATGCTATAACATTTTCTCTGGAATTTAAATTGTGAACTCTTGTATGTATATATAAGTTCCATCAGGTACTGAAATTACTGGAGACATGCCCTGTCCGAATAGGGATTGTGCTAGCTGTCTTGTATGTGAATTTATGATTTCCTCTCTATTGATATGTTCAAATCCGAGGTTTGATGGAACAAAATGTTCGGAAAGGAATTTCCTGGCAGATGCAATGGCCCTACGTATGGAATCTCTGCCTAAATTAAAAACTGTAGACAAGAGCTTATTCGACATTCCGGATTTAAGCTTTGTTAGAAAGATGCCAGTGCATGTGCGCACACTCCGAGTGCGTGAATCACGAAGGTAACCTTTCTCCACAACTGAACACAAATTATTGAAATTGGCTTTTGTTATTCCAGTAAGATTTAAGATGTCTGTGTTGGACAAGGCCTTATCATTGTCAAAATCAATCCTTCTTTGGTATCCTCTTAATGCCATTTCTCTTATTTGAGTAATGAGATTCATCAAGTCAGCATGATTCAAAACTGTAGATGATCGAGAATGTGAAATTAATTGTATTGCTTCCAAATGAAAGATATCATTTGACAAATGTCCAGGACAGCATCTAGCACCAACAGTTAAAATTATCATTTTATCCAGAAATAAATTGTATCTAGCGCTAGTTGGAACAACAACTAATTTTGGTCCATGTCGCTTGCAAACAACGCACTGGGAATGACTCCCCCAGCAGATGGTATAGGCAGTGTAATACTTGGAGGTGATTTTGGAGTACCTCTAGAAGACTTACATGGTGGAACATATTCAGGATCATCGTTTGATGCTTGTTGCTTTGACTTTGAAGTTGTTGCACATATTTCCCTTGAACAACGAATTCTACACTTATTGCATATTACACTCTTACTGTTCTTAACTATGGCAGGCTCAACAAAAAACTTTTGTATCAGGAATTTGCTGAGAGCTTTGTTGTTTGGTCCTGCTATTTTTCGCCTGTCTCTAAGCTTTGGTCTGTTTGAGCATAACACACAACTGTAATATCTCACTGACGCCATTCTGAAAAAAA
Organism: Modiolus philippinarum; assembly: GCA_002080025.1. Taxonomy (NCBI): domain Eukaryota; kingdom Metazoa; phylum Mollusca; class Bivalvia; order Mytilida; family Modiolidae; genus Modiolus; species Modiolus philippinarum. The sequence continues at coordinate 19,564 of MJUU01017104.1, read as the reverse complement.
AACAAACAAAACACTGTAGATTAAGAGCTGTAAAGAGCCGTGATAGACAGTAAAACAATGGACTTTTAAACAGATTTTTTTGGTCTCTTAGTAATACAGCATGATTAAGTTGTTTCAGAGATGATGTTTGAATTTGATTCCAGGAAGGTTCAATGGTACATAAGTTGTCGAAATGCGCATATGCAGAAAATAAATTAACAGTAACTTCGGTATTTTGTTATTCATTGTCTTTGTTACAAACATTATCTCAAGCTGTAAACTAGAAGTTCCCTTCATAGGACTGTTTAGACCAAGATATGTTTCTTTCGAAGCTAGAAAAATATCATTAGCTGTGGTTTCGTCGTGTTACACGTATACACGTAGTAAAGTAGAAAACGACACACTTTGCGCCATGCAGTTTCATGCGTAAATAAAGTCAAGATAATCCAATTTTAACAAGCATAAAGAACGATAAAAAATTCACGTATGAAAAAATCTCACGTGTCTATAATAAGCAATGAAAAGATATGGAGTAAATGCACATGATACATACATTGTAGAACCAAGCAATGGAAAAACGCTTTTATCGCTGCTCCCCCTCTTAAGGAATAAGCCTTCAACAATGAGCTTTTATCGTATCTCATAGTAAGTTCAAGACGGCCTTAAGCCCCGGCTAGAGCGAAATTCATTGCTGGAAGTCGAACAGCCCTATATCCATGTGTTTATTTATACAAATGGAATCGCGATCGTCAACATACATAAATACTGGCAAAGTTCTATTACAATTACTGTCATCCGCTGTCTGACAAAAACACTAGTGTCCTGTGGTCTGGAAGTTTCAGATCCGAAGATCTTTAAATGTGTATTCCCATAGGATCCAATGTTAAACTGCGTCCACCGCTGGCGGCTTTGTCGGATGAAGTACGGACCTGTAGGATACCATTTTGGAACGGACCATCTAAATATTATTGTGATTAGTTTTGGTTCTAATTGGATTAGTAGTTCTGAGAAGATCTTTGAATGTCTTTTCCCATATGACCCAATGTTATAACTACTAGTATGTTCCCCGCTGGCGGCCATTTTGGATGAAGTACAGACCTGTCGGATACTATTTTTGGAAGGGACCATTTAAAGACTATTGCGTTTATGTTTGGTTCTAATTGGACTAACAGGTTCTGAGAAGAAGGTCATTGAATGCGTTGTCCATAGGGTCCAATGTCAAAAACTATTATTCCCCGATGGCAGCCATCTTGCATGAGGTACGGACCTGCTGGATACCTTTTTGGATAGAACCATCTACAGACCATTGTGACTAAGTTTGGTTATATTTGGGCTAGTAGTTTCTGAAAAGAAGACCTTAGAATGTGTTTTCCCATAGGGTCCAATGTTAAAACCTTGTTCCTCGATGGCGGTAATCTTGGATGAGGTACGGGTCTTCCAGATACAACATTTTTAAAGGGGACCACCCAAGGACTATTGTGACCAAATTTGGTTCCCATTGGCCCAGTGGTTTCAGAGGAGAAGATCTCTGAATGAAAAGTTTACAACGGACGATGAACAGACGACGGACGCCAGTTATGGCAAAAGCTCTCCCTGGCATAGCCAGGTGAGCTGAAAAAACTAAATCATGTCTCCATCTTCTTGTTTTTACTGTCACTTGTACACCAACATTGTGCTCAATTATTACAGCTGAAACTAGACATTAGTGAGATGGTATCCATCTCTGTGGGCCCCGCTCCAAGTGTGACCTAGAGGTCAATGGTCAAGCGACATCAACTATTGTACGTGACATGTCACCTTAAAGCAATCTATCCACATGCCAAATATAAAGCCTATCTTAAAAGAGAAAAAAGTTATAGCCCGGACACAACTTTGTCATAGAAAAGCATGAATGTGATCCTGAGGTCAATGGTCAAGGTCAAAGGTCACCAACCAAGGTAGGCGAAACGTCGCCTCAAGGAGATCTAGCCACATGCCAAATATCAAAAGCCTACCTCAAACGAGAAAAAAAGTTATAGACGGGCAAGAATTTGTCATTGAAAAAGCAGGAATGTGACCCTGAGGTCAAAGTTCAAGGTCAAGGGTCACCAACCAAGGTACACGACACGTCGCCTCAAGAAGATCTAGCCACATGCCAAATATCAAAAGCCTACCTCAAAAGAGAAAAAAAGTTATAGACCGGACACGAATGTTTCGGACGGACGGACGGACAGATGAACGGACAGACTGATTACTAAAGGGCGTCCGCCACAAAGCGGCGGGCCCTAATAATGTCACTACTGACGTTTTACGGTCGTTAGCATAATTTGTCAGATCGTTTCAATGTTTCTATTTCACAAATGAAACTGATTTATTTGTAAGCTAAGAAATTTAAATCACACACGATCGTTTTATTCTAAATAAGAATAATATAATTTAATCAGATATGTTAAAAAAAAATAATATAAGATCAATAAAAATAATATTATTTCAATGCGAGATTTGAACTCGCATCCAAAAAGAGCTGTAGAATCCAAAACTAACCACTTTACGATCACGGCTACTGTGCCCACAATACAATCATGTGGAAACAAGTTGTATTTAAAGCATACCCACAGTTCTCTAGCAGAAAACAAGCTAAACTTCGTATTTTTGTTCCAATTTTCGAGTGGCCTAAATCTATATCAGCAGATAAATAAACTTTAGCTATATCTGATCATATCAATGTACGTGTGTTGTCGTCGTCAACAGCAGCAAAAAGTTTGTGTACTAAAATACCATTAAGTGGACCCCCAACCTTTGATGTTCCAATTTTCGGAGTGGTCCGGTGGTCCGATATTCCGATAGTCCGAAGGTCCGATAGTCCGAAAATGACTCTATGTAAACCAAGATAGAAAGTGGGACTATAGGGCCGTCACCTATATAAGTAGAAAGTGGGACTATAGGGCCGTCACCTATATAAGCACAATATGTTGTTACTTTCTCAGACGCCAACATTAGCTAGCTAATATATAAATTAAAATTACCCATGATCGTTTTTAAGTGAAAAAAAGAATAGTGTAATTTAACCACCTATGTAAAAAGAAATTCTCCAGCAGAAGACATCCCTGTATATATACTTTGAAGACACACTAAACTGATAATAAATTCATTTTTTCACCATTTGCAAATGTTTTTCCTGTATGCTTTAATAAAGGGATATATATTTATTCCAAATACAACTAACCAGTGTAAGTCTAGATAAAGCGGTAACATGCACATCGTCTGTCGAAAAGTTTTGTCAAAATGTTCTTAGGCCTAATAAAATCAGTTTTCTAGTGAAGTTTCACCTATCAGTGGCTTAAAATTCTATGTACGAAAAGCAGAGTCGATTTTCAGTGTAACAGTATTTTTTGAAGGCTAACGTTACATCGCCGTGAACAAAAGACATTAAAATACCTATAATATAAACTTTATCTATAACTATTACCTAATGCATAGTGTCCCGTCTTCTTGGTGTGATGTTAATTCTACAGCAGAGTGTTATTTCTCAAACGATCACATTTTGTTGTTTAACTAGTTTAAAATGTCTTCATGATCCTGCACTGTTGACTGTTGCCACAGACGCTTTCAAGGAGGTGCTCCTAAATTATGTACCGAATATTCGTTGTGAACTAGGTTGCATAGATTTTATTATTTAACGGGATTTAAAAAAACACTAAACTAAGATATATTACTTTTTATTTCCATTCTTTCAGTTAAGAAATAGTTCAAGAAAAAGACAATCAACTTCTATTAAATAATTTATACCCTCCACAGGCGTGTGCCAAAAAGATATTTGGCGACAACTTAGATATTATTATAAGGGAGCAACCATTTGATTTCTATTTCCCCCCCCCCCCCATAAAAATCAAAAGGTTGCTCCCTAAGGTCCTTTTTTTACAAAAGGAAAAGTTGGCACACGCTTGTGGAGGGGGTAAAAAAACAATATGAAGTTGTCAAAATGTGGTTTTCTCAACCATTTTCACATATTTTGCCGTTTCTATGGACCGATTGTGACGTCACGGGTCATGATTTTCCAAAAAATGACGTCATATTATTAATGTTCGTCACATTTATGATTTTTGTAATGGATACATGGAATCCTCAGTTCATTTAATTTTTTCACGAAAAATGGGGCCATTTTTTACCCTTACTGCCCCTACTCCTTTGAAAACTTTTAACATTGCCTATATCTTTTCAACCAGATGTGACATATGTACCATATTTTTTTTTGTAATTTGTTTAGATACGACAGAAACATATAAAGTATAAAATATCATTCTTACAGTGTATATATATATATCTATATCATTTATTTTAAACCAACAGTATACTTTTATACAACTACTGCTTCCAGAAGTGACCACTTTCTATTAATTTTATTATTCTGTGCAGGGGATAAATACAGTGCACAATTTTTTTCTATGTAAATATAATATTTAAAAATTCAATTCCCCCCTTCACAGAAGGTTTTTTTTTTCCATCACATCTACATTTATAAATAAAATATTTCAGAATAAGTAAAGTTTGATTAATAGTATCATATATCTGTAATTCATTTGTCACACTAAAAATGATTTCTTTTTGGTTAAGAGGAATGGTAATTCCACAGCAATTCAATGAATTTCTTATACCAATCCAAAAATTTTGCACAAATGAACATTCCAAAAAAATATGTATTAGTTTTTCCTTAGTTTCTGAACAGAAGGTACAAAGCTCTGTTTCCTTTAGTTTGCATTTATGCAAATAAGAGTTACATGCCAAAATTCTATGAAAGAGTTTGAAATTAAAATTTTGAAGAACAGAGTCCCTTGATATAAAAAAGATGTGGTATACATTTCTCCCAAGTCTTCAATTTCTGTATTTAATTCATATTTCCATTTGTGTTGTGCCCCCAGAGGTGTCTCTGTCACTTGTTCCAAAAAAGAAATATAAAAATATTTACATGGTTTAGAGTCACAATTTATCTATAATTCTATTTTCTATATTTTTCAACTTTTCTTTACCAAGTACAAGTCTCCTCCAGCTAGTTGGAATTGCACTTATCAATCCATAAAATTCCACAAATGTCACTTTCAAATTTTATTCATCTTTGAATTCCTCAAATGTATAAATTGTTTTATTTTCTGACATTAAATCATTTATGAAAAACACTTCATTTTCTCAAAAATTATGTTTTATTACCATTTCCCATCTATTTTTTTGTATTAGGATCAAGCCATATGGATTGACTCAAAACCTTGTTTGGGTTATCCATTACATTGATATTTTTTTTCTTTTGAGTTTGGAAAAATTCTTTATAACATCACGCCAGAAAGGATTTAGTTCTTTTGATAAAATTTCTAGTCCTTCCTTACTTAAATATAAAATCTTGTCACCACCCCATTTTTGGATATCATTTAATAACAAAATCTTCCAAGGTGAATAGTTTTGTGGGTCAAAAAATTTATTCAACCATGACATTTTCAAACTATAACAAAATGATTCCACATGAGGGAGTTTCAGACCTCCATCTCTATAATCATTGATCTTAATTGTTCTCTTTACTTTATCTGGTTTTCCCTTCCACAAAAAATTATAGAAAATACCTTGAATGTCTTTCATAATATTTTCTGGGGGGTGAGGAGGGACAGTTAACACTTGTACCAATATGGGTAGTGCCAAGGTTTTAATCACAGTAATCCTTCCGATATATGTTAATTCTCTGAAAGACCAAACATTCAACAAAGACCTGATACTTTTTAATTTTTCCTGAAAATTTATTATAGTCTTATCTTCTTTTGCAAGTTCAAACCAAATTTCAAGTAACTTAAATTTCCCAGAAAAATTCCATGACAATTTTTTTTCAGGCAAAATTTTGTTCACGCTTCCCTTTTTTGATCTAATCCATATAGCTTCTGTTTTATGTACATTAATCTTGTGTCCAGCACATTCCAAAAACAATTGAAACAGTGATAATGATTTTTCTAAAGATATTTCTTCTCCATCCAAGACTAAGGAGGAATCATCAGCATATTGGCTTGATAAGAATTCAGAACCTCCAATCGTAATACCTAAAGTATCTGGATCATTTTTATTGCACTGTTTAATAATTCCAATACCAAAATAAACAAATAAGGAGATAAAGGGCCCCCTTGACGAACCCCTCTTTCTAGTGCAAAAGACTATTAAATATAACCATTGTTTATTATAGTACTAGAAATATTACAGTAACATGCTTTGATTTGACCTGTATATTGATCATATAATGCTGAACACCATTATGGAAATTTTATTAAGGTCAAGGTCACAGAGGTCAAAAGGTCAAAATCTAGATTTTGCTTTTTGCTCGTTAATTACGATTGCAAGAGGCTTGACATTCTATATCTGAAAAGATCTAATAAAGCTGAGTTAAATGTTTACATAACCTTAATTTCTAGTGATTGCAATTTTAGCCTTAATTTTGTATTGTAGACATGGTTGCTACCGGGGCATAATGTTTCACAAACACTTTTTGTTCTTTCCACTTTTTTGCACAAGAAAACAGGAGGTCTGGTACTACAAATCCTTTTTGTTTTTGTCTCCAGGTAATAGATTTATCAAGTACAAGGTAAACCAAAATGAAACGCGCCTGTCAAAGCATTTGGACATATTTACATACTCTGATATAATGCACAATCAGAACAAACAATTTTTTGACTGCCGCTAATTGTCACAAGGTGAGGTATTATCAACTCCCGGCAGTGTAATGCTTGTAAAACGGAATGTGGGTCTCATTTCTGCAGTAGTTGTATATTAGATTGTCGAATGAGATTCGGCATTGATACAAGTATTTGAGCCTCCAATCTTTGAATCCGGCTCTCTAGTTTGCGGCTTTGATTTTCTATAAAGTTCAATTGTGCGACTTCTTTCCCCTCTTTCATTGAATTCCATTCATNTTTGTTTTTTAACATTTTACACATCTGTTTTACTTGTATAAAGCTATATGGTTTTATATTAATATTTTCCGCCGTGCGCGGTCCCGGCTGAAGAATAGGCCCGCAGCATCCTCTGAGCTTGGAGTATGAGCCATCCTAACAGAGGACCCCGAGGGAACCCCGGGATATAGAAATAGGACCCAGTATCTCCGGCTTGCGGGGTGTGACCCCTCCTAAACGGAGGCTGACCCCGTGGGTCCCGGGATATAGAAATAGGACCCATTCCGTGGTTGTGCGGGATTAATAAATACACAACCCATCTTTCGGATGGGATGTAAACTCAGGTCCACGTGTTGGAAGAAATGCCACGCTTCCTGCACGTTAAAGAACCCTTGTAGCAAGCTCTCTTTGGGGTGGTCCGTAGGTGATCGGCTACAAGGCTAAATTCCCCGCCCTTGACGATTTCACCCTACTTTTCCAGTGGCAGTCAGAATTTCCCGTCCCATGGCCATTTCCATACCCCAAAGTGATTATTTATCAACAAACTTGTTCTCGTCTTGATATAGCTGAAAGATTGCTGAGTAGACGTTAAACAATATTCAATCAATCAATATATTAATATTTTATGTATTTATTAAAATTGTTCAATAAACCCAACAGTTCTCGCCACAATATAGCTGAAATATTGCTGAAGTTGGCGTAAAACATCAATCAATCAATCAAAATTGGTATGTGACTTGTTTACCTCAAAACTCAGGCCAAGTACGATTTGAAGTTCAGAGGTCCAAGGGGTCTGGAGTTATGCCCCTTGTAACTTTGAAATTTTTCAAATTTTAGGGTTTCCGACTGATAACTTGTGAATGAAATAATATTTTGTCTTCAAACTAAGTATGTAACTTGTTAATAACATAACACAGCCCAAGTTCGAATTTTGGTTCGGAGGTCCAAGGGGTTCTGGAGTTATGCCCGTTTAAACTGAAATTTTGCGAATTTTTGGGTTTCCGACAAATTACTTGTGAATGAAATAATATATTGCCTTCAAACTTGGTATGTAACTTGTGTACCACAAAACTCAGACCAGGTTTGATTTTTTGGTTCAGAGGTCTAAGGGGTTCTGGAGTTATACCCCTTGAAACTTTGAAATTTTGCAAATTATAGGGTTTCCGACTGATAACTTGTGAATGAAATGACATACTGTCCTCTAATTTTGTATGCAAGTTGTTTGCCACAAAAACACAGGTCAAGTATAATTTTGGGTTCAGAAGTACACAGGGATCTATAGTTATGCCTCTTTCAACTGAAATTTTGTAGAACGTGGCGGGGTATCATGTAATGCACCATTACTATTTTTGTCTCCAGGTAAAAGATTTATCAAGTTATTGTAAACCAAAATGAAACGCGCCTGTCAAAGCATGTGGACATATTTTCATACTCTGATATAATGTACAATCAGAACAAACAATTTTTTGACTGCCGCTAATTGTCACAAGGTGAGGTATTATCAACTCCCGGCAGTGTAATGCTTGTAAAACGGAATGTGGGTCTCATTTCTGCAGTAGTTGTATATTAGATTGTCGAATGAGATTCGGCATTGATACAAGTATTTGAGCCACCAATCTTTCAAGCCGGCTCTCTAGTTTGCGGCTTTGATTTTCTATAAAGTTCAATTGCGCGACTTCTTTCCCCTCAGTCGTTGAATTCCATTCATGTCTCTTTTTTTTCAAAGGGGAAAACCCTGGGCTCAAGTCATATGGACCACGGTTATAGACAGCCATATTAAAATCATCACCTTCACATTTAACAGCCTCTTCGATTTTCCAATTGACACCTGGCATGCTGGGTATCTCTTTTGATTCGAGCCAATCTTTTAGTTTTTTATGGATACTTTCGATTCGATACGATTGTTTGAAAATTTGCCTTTGATATATGCCTTACTGGATAGTTCCGCAATTAAATGTCTTTTGAACAGATCGGCTTGATATCTCAAAAACCAAGACTAAAGGACTTAGGATAACGACCAATTAGTTCCAAATATTGTAGAATTTGACTGATCTCAGTTGTTTTGATATTTTTGTTAGCACAAAACAAAAAATACCCAAGTTGCATAAAAAACCAGTAAATTTCGTTACGCTGTACACGTGTTTCAATGAGTTACCTCTCATCAGCATCATTTAAATCAAATAATATGGAAAGCCATAATCCAATAGTTTTAATAAAAGAAGTATTCATTACCAAATAAACCGAAATAGGAAGAAAAATCCAGTACCAAGGACATCTACCGAATGTCATGCACGGAATGAAATCTCGGTATTTTTAAGGATTTAGAATTTTCATGAAAGCAGTAAATTTCTGTTACACTCAAGGTAAAATTTTCATGTCAGACAAGTCCGACTAGTGGGCTAGTGAATACCCCTCTGGGGACCTCTAGTCCACCAGCAGAATAATCGGCCCAATGTTTCACAATACAAAAAATACCGAAGTTGCATAATAAACAAAATAAGACGATGTAACTGCTTTGTGTGCCTCACCCTTTTGAAAGTTCTGCCACTGCATAGAAGATTCAATAAACTTATATTATATACCTATTCTAATTAGTTAATATACTTAACAGTTCTCGCCACGATATAGCTGAAATATTGCTGAAGTTGGCGTAAAACATTAAATCAATCAATCAATCAATAAACTTATATGTGTTACTGCGCACAAGTTCTTGTGTTTCACTTCTTTCTATAATTTACATTTATCTCATTTTTTATATTTACATATTTCTCCTAGTTTACAGGGACCGTTTATTTTTGTATATGTATATGTCTTCATTTTTCTTTTCTGTACTGTGCCCATTATGTGTTTTTGTTTGTTTCTTTCTTTTTTTTTGTCCTTTGATTGTTCGTCTTAGACTGAAGGTTTGGTTGCCACTTACTTTATGTTTTAGAAATTGTTTTTTTTTTATTTGTAAATAGCAATACATTTCAAAATGACTGTTTTTACCTCCATATTAATATTTTCATCGGCAGTTCACGCCACGATATAGCTGAAATATTGGCGCCAAAATGTCCCATGTAGCGGTATGCAGCAAGCAAGTCATTCCTATATTTTCGTGGCAGTGCTACCAGTTTAATGAACCTGTCTTTCATGTTTTACCTAGTAATAGTACAATACACCATACAATATTGTTGAAAGTCTTGTCTCGCTTTGTCTTGTTTTGTATTTGTTTGTTTTTGTTTTTGTTTTTTTTTTCTTTTGTTATTTGGAAGTGTTCCAGATTGAAGGTTTGTGTAAATGTGAAGTCTGGGCATTCCTTTTGAGCAACTGCAGTGTTCTCAGGTATTATGTTTGTTTTTGTTTCTGTTGTTAACTCAACCAAGAAAGGTCTCGTGATTTCTTGTCGATTTGTCCTTTGTGTTTTAGAAATTTGATTCAATTCTACGGGAGGAAGAAAATCTTGCGGTTCTGGCATACTAGACTCAGAATGTGAATATTTTCTACGGGACAGACAATCCGCATTGGCATTTTAGCACCCTTACAAGAGCAAATCTCATAGTCATACCCTTGTAAATGAACTGACCAGCGAGCTAACCGACCTGTGTACTGCTTAAACATGCAAGGAATAGAAAATACCGAAGTTACTGTCAATTTGGTTTCTGCATATGCAGAAATTATGATGATCGGTATGCACTTGTAAGTGATTGTTAGCTAGATAGACATGATATGTTTTTATACCTTCGAGGACAGCTAGACAATCTTTTTTCACTGATTGGTCCTCGCCTTTCTGCATCTGTGAGAGGGCAACCATTGCATACGCAAACCCTCTCTTTACCCTCTGCACCTAATTGCCCCCAAAATGTACCCTATAGCTGAACCACTGGTATCAGTTGTAAGAAAAAATGGTTTTGAAAGATCTGGGTAATCCAGGACAGACAAAGAGCAAAGTTGTCAAGGGCTTTTTGACATTTCTCAGACCAAACAAAAGGAACATTTTCTTAGTCGAAGTTGTGAGAGGCTGCGAAATATAGCTGAAGTTTTTCTCAAATTTTCTATAGAAATTACAAAGACCAAGAAAAGATTTAACCTGTGTCTCATTTTTTGAGAACAGGACAGGATTTGACAACGTCAATTTTAGATTGATTCACTTTAAACACCTTCCCTAGAAATTTTGTGACCCAGATAAAGAACCTCTTATCTTGTAAACTCACATTTGCTTGGTTAGAGAGTTAACCCAGCTGAGGATAGTCGATCAAAAATGTGCTGAAGATGTATGATATGGACCTCAAAAGACTTACTGGACACCAAGATAGCATCCAAATACACAAAGGAAATTTTGTAGTTCAGGTTTTCGAGGACCTGAGTTGTGATGTTGATAAGATGCAGGTGCTGAAGCAATTCAAAAAGGGTAGCCATTTCCATTGATACACTCCACCCAGTGTTGGAAACAGTTGTTGACAAGGAGGCAAAGGGTGCATTAGATGATGAGGTGGCGGATTGTCCTGTGCCTTACACTCACATGAAGCCTTTAATAAGTAAATACATCCAAGATATATGACAAGACAGATTGGACTTGCAAATAAATAATAAATTGCACGGAATACAATCAGAAGTTGGAAAACTCGTTAGTTCCTTTGGAAAAAATCGGAAGTGGCCAGTTGTTTTGACAAGGTGTCGAGTAGGGCATACACGAAATCATGGTTATATTTTAAATGGTGAAGACCGACCTGATTGATTGATTGGTTGAATATTGTTTAACGTCTACTGAGCAATATTTCAGCTATATCAAGTCCAGAACAAGTTTGTTGATAAATAATCTCTTTCTGGTATGGAAAGGGTCATGGGACGGGAAATTCCGACTGCCACTGGAAAAGTAGGGCGAAATCGAAAGGGCGGGGAATTTAGCCTTGTAGCCAATCACCTACCGACCACTCTAAAACAGCTTGCTACAAGGGTTCTTTAACCTGCAGGAAGCATGGCATTTCTTCAAACACATGGATCTGAGTTTACATCCCATGCAAAAGATGGCTTGTGTATTTATTCATCCCCGCGCAACCACGAACATCCAGTTTTGGAGGGGTTGTACCCCGCTGCCTGGAATACTGGGTCCTGTTTCTATATCCCGGGTTTCCTTCGGGGTCAGCCCCGTTTGGGAGGGGTCATACCCCGCAAGCCGGGGATACTAGGTCCTATTTCTATACCCCGGGGTTCTCTCGGGGGGGGGGGGGG
>MJUU01017103.1:362232-384069 GCA_002080025.1 Modiolus philippinarum | reverse complement strand
CATTACATTTTGTGCTGGAAAAGTTTTTGGTCATTTATTACTTTTGGTACTTTTATTCCCCCGTCTTGGAGGACTATATGAGTAAAAACACCAGTGCACAACATTTTAAGCTGACAAAGGCAAATTATGCACGTAGGGTAAGCACACTAGTGCTTAGAGTTTGTGTGCGACGATTTCACATTCCGTGTACTCAATGTCCTGATATATAAATGCAATGTCCACAAATGGTGAAAAATTCGCCAAACCTTCCTCCTTTCATCGTCTGCATCGTTCTGTACGACATCAACAAACTGGTTTCCTTACTGGTTCCTAAGAATTGATCGTTATCTTCGTAGGGACAAAGTTACAAAAAATGAATCAAGAGTTAAACGCCAACAGATTTTTATTGTATTTTTTAATTTGATTTTAAATGAATTTTTTCAAACGTTGTTTCTGTTTATTGTTCAAGCAAATATAATTACGATCAGTCGAGATTTGATTTGATCACGTGACAATTAATCTCAAATCAAAACGGTTGTAAATAATTATTTAAATGTAATGGTAATTAAAAAAAATTAGATGCATCGGCTAATTTCACAATTAAGAGGTAGGAGTTTAAGATTTGTTATTTACATAAAACTGTCCTATTTCCTAAACTCACCTTAAGTAACGTTTTTGGTTTCAGGGTACACCAAATTTTTCCTCATTTCCGGTAGCGAAAATTTTAAAGCAACACCCCTACCATAGGAGCGAGCTTCGCTCGCTTATTACATAAGGGTCAGGGTTACTGTTATTACACAAAGGTTAATGTTATATACCAAAGGGTAAGGGTTTTATACATAAGGGTTAGGGTTATAAGGTTAAGGGTTCCTGCTATATACATTAGGGTATGGGTTACTGTAATATAAGGGTTACGGTTACTGTTATATACATTAGGGTTAGGGTTATAAGGTTAAGGGTTACTGTTATATACATTAGGGTATGGGTTACTGTAATATAAAGGTTACGGTTACTGTTATATACATTAAGGTTAGGAATACAGGTAACAAATAGTAACATAAGAATGAGGGTTACAGTTAGTATCATTAGGATAAGGGTTTCAGTTATAAACATTACAGTTAGGGTAAGTGTTATATACATAAGGGTTAGGGTTAGGGTTATATTGTAATAAAGTTAAGGGGCATATGTATAAGGGTTAGGGTTCATAAGGGTTAATGTTATATACATTAGGATTTGGGTTACATAAGGTTAGGGTTATATAAATAAGGGTAAGGGTAATACACATAAGGGTTAGGGTTATAGTTTACACATTAGCGTTAGTGCAACTGTTATATACAATAGGGTTAGGGTTATTGTTATATGCACTAGGGTTAGGGTCACTGTTATCTTCATCAGGTTAGGGTTCATATTATTGCATAAGGTTACTGTAATATACATTAGGATTAGAGTTATATACATAAGGGTTAGGATTACTGTTATATACAATAGCGTTAGGTTTACTGTAATATACACTAGGGTTAGGGTTTTCATTTAGGGGTTGAAATCAGGGTTAGGGTTACTGTTATATACATTAGTGTTAGGGTTATTGCTATATACATAAAGGTTAGGGTTGTATACCAAAGGGTTACTGTTGTATACCAATGGTTAGTGTTATATATCAGGCTTACTGTTATATACATTTGGTTTAGGGTTAGCGTTTAAGGTATAAGGTAAAAATTAGAGTTAAGGGCAATGCCAGAATGAACTGCTAGGCTTAACTAGTGGTACCTCATTTGCATATAGGACAGGTCCTACGACAACACTATGGACTGATGAAGACAAAGCAAAATCTACGGAACCAGGCCATAAGGTCAACGACACACTAAAGTACTTCAACATCTCGTCAATGGATTCTATTTTAAGTAACACAATAGGTTATTACTAGAAACAAAGCTCATTTGCATAAAATGAGGGAAAAATCGAAGCAGCCACAGCTGATTTGCTTAAAATGAAGGAAAATTGAAGCAGCCTTACAATATTTTACAAAGAATGCACTATGGGGGTCCTCGACACTTTGGGAGGGAAAAAACGAAGCAGCCCTAAAATATTTTACAAAGAATGCACTACGGGGGTCAAAAAGTCCCTCCCAATCGGAGGGAAAAATCGAAGACCTTTAACATTAGGCCTATGGGTCCCAAGTGCCGTGTTCTACTACTAGTTTTGTCAATTGTTTAATTATGTCCTTAGTGGGACATCCTCACAGCAACAATATTGTAAAATTACCATGCCATTGTTCACTGAAGACCAAACACTGAGAATGAAACTGGGATTTACAATGTATAAATACATGCATGTAACAAAAAATGAAGTAATATTTGATAAATTGTAAACAACAGATGTTGGTCAAATCAGTTTGCTTAATTTGTGCTATGTTCAGTAATTAACTTTTAATATTGAATTAACCGATGATATATGTGCAAGGTGATTCTACCATATACAGTAGTAGAGCTATAAACTTGGACCAGAATTTGAACATGGAAGTCTATCAAGTGGAAAATATGGGTAAAAATACTCTGATCTTGCCTGAATAGTGACCTACATGTAGCAGTACCACCAAAGATGCATGCATATATATATGCTGGATTAGATGATAATACCATATACATGTACTGTAACTGAGATCTGCAGTTGAACATAAACTTGAATGCACATGTAAGTCAATTAAGTGGAATATTTAGGTCACTGTGACCTAATTTTGCATGGATATTGACCTACAAACACTGGTCCAACAGAAGTAAGAAAAGTAATGGTGTGAAATTATCTCCCTTTGCACTACTATACAATCAGCTGCATGAATACATTATCCTGAAGATGCAAATTGGTATTGTAAAACAGACAGACTTTAAACTGAGTCACTCGTGCATGGAATGTAGGTCATTAAGGTGACCTAATTTTTATTAGGAACCTTATGAATATAACTATCAAAATACTATTCCCTTACAATGTACCTACTCAGATCCGAACACACACTTTACCCTGATCATTGAGTCATTCATGTCTGAAATGTAGATCAATGTGGCTTAATTTTATCATTAATCTTGTGACTATATCCAAGACGCATCCAATGTCAAAGTGTTACTTCTCTACCCAGCTCTAGTATCTCAGATCTGGACTGAAAACGGTGACTTTAACCTGAGTAACTCATGCATGAAATGTAGTTCAAAGTGACCTATTTTTAAACAGTAAAATGATGAATATCCAAGACACATCCACAGACAAAATATAATTTCTATACAATGTACCTGTTCTAGTATCACAAATATACTGAACTTTTTAATGCAAACTTTAACCCAAGTCACTTGTGCACATCTGCTCCTGAAGATAGGAGTGAATTGTTACCCTTGGCTGGTGAAGATGTAAATACCCAGAAATAAAAAGAAGAAACATAGATAATCAGTCATTACAAAATTCACCTCGTTATGGCACAATGTCACAGAAATCTAATTTTGCCTGGGTGCTGACCCACCATATACCAAGTTGAAGTTACATGTACATGATCCTACTATGCATGTAGTGACTGAAATCTAAACTCAGGCATAAATCTGAATGTAAATCAATCAAGCAGAAAATATAGGTCAAAAAGACCTAATTTTGCCTAGATGCTGACCTACCATCAGAGATGCATGAATATGTCAGGTTACATGATACTTCTATGCACAGGTACTGAGATCTGAATTCGGACGTAAACTTGAATGTAAATCAATCAATGCAAGCAGTAAATATAGGTCAAAGTGACCTAATTTTGATTGGTTACTGATTACCCACAAGACATGCATACATGTGCAAGGTTACATAATCCTACCATACATTGGTTCTGAGATGAATGCATGGGAATGTAAATCAATCAAGCGGAAAATATAGATGCATGCATGTGCAAAGCTACATGTTCCTACGTATACCATGTAAATATATAGGTACTGAGATCTGAACTCGGATGTAAACTTGAATGTAAATTTATCAAGCGAAAAATATAGGTCAAAGTGGCCTTATTTTTCCTGGATGCTGATTAATACCCAGAAAGATGCATGCATGTGCAAGGTTACATAATCCTACCATACATAATACAGCATTGGTACTGAGTTCTGAATTCGAACTGGGACAGGAACTTGAATGTAAATCAATCAAGCGGAAAATATGGGTCAAAGTGACCTAAGTTTGCCTGGATGCTGACCTACCATCAGAGATGCATACATATGCCAGGTAACATGATCCTACCAGTACCATGTATACGCACTGAGATTTGAATTTGATGTAAACTTGAATGTAATTCAATCAAGCGTAAAATATAGGTCAAAGTTGCCTAAATTTGCCTGGATGATGACCTACCATCTGAGTTGCAAGCATATGCATGCAAGGTTACATGATCCTATCATGTAAAGTGACCGAGATCTGAACTCGTCAGTAAACTTGAATGTAAATCAATCAAGCGTAAAATAAAGGTCAAAGTGACCTAATTTTGCTTGGATGCTGACTTACCATCTGAGTTGCAAGCATATGCAAGGTTACGTGATCCTACCAATTATAGTGACTGAGATCTGAACTCGTCCGAAAACTTGAATGTAAATCAATCAAATGTAAAATATAGGTCAAAATGACCTAATTTTACCTGGATGCTGACCTACCATCAGAGATGCATGCATGTGCAAGGTTACATGATCCTACCATGTATAGTGACTGAGATCTGAGCTCGTCCGAAAACTTGAATGTAAATCAATCAAGCGTAAAATATAGGTCTAAGTGACCTAATTTTGCCTGGATGCTGGCCTAACATCAGAGTTGCATGCATATGCAAAGTTACATGATCCTACCATGTAAGTGAATGAGATCTGAACTCTTTTGAAAACTTGAATATAAATCAATCAAGCGTAAAATGTAGGTAAGAGAGACCCAATTTTTCTTGGAGGCTGTCAGTCTCCTGCATGCAAAGTTTGACGGTCCTACCATGCATAGTTGCGAAGATATATGCCCAAATGCGGACGTAGACGCGGACGCCAGGTGTACTCCAATAGTCCTGAGGCGAACTAATAAAATTTAAAAAATGATGGGTATTGCCTGGAACACTTGTGTTGCCTGCATTACAGGAGAGCCATTTTTGGCTCAGTGAACCTCTAAAATCTGTAAAATTAGGCTTCTCTAAGACATATTCTATTCCCCTGAAAGGTACATGTATCAAACCATTAAGGCTAAGGCTGAGGTAGAAATGCCTGTATAAAATTTACAATTTGCTGAAAAAAGGGGACAAAGCACTGAGGAATATAGTATTAAATCATTACACAGTTTCAATCATATTCCAGTGCTAACTTAGTGAATGACCGTTCAAAATTTATTTGGATTTTTTCATCAATTTTTCATCTGTTTTTATCAATTCAGATTCAGAGTCTGAGTCTTTTAATATTAAATATTAAATTTTTGTTGATTCCAGGCAGTGGGATTCGAACCCCCTCTGTCAAGGTTCTACAGGTTAAAAGTCTGGTACGCTACCACTTGACTACCACGTCATGTTCAAATTTCGGTTAATTAATATACTTAAGTCTCGTATTACGTGTCAAAATAAATTTGTAGTTCATTCTATTTTACATCCCTTTGGACTCACACAGAGATGGCGGGAGCAGTGTAATCTGTCTGTAATATCTGTGCATAAGAAGAACAGCCAAATCCCTCGGTGGGAAGGCAATCTCAATATTCATGTCTCTAATTCTAACCCCGTTGGGTTCCTACCATAGACCGTTATATTTAAAATTTTAGGAACTGCATTTGCGTAAATATTCGCAAATCCGGGGAGATGGGCAAGTTTCCACGTTGACTGAATTTATAGACAGTTTATATATATATATATATATGTGTGTGTGTGTGTATGTATTTCTACTGGTATTATACCTGCTTGGCTCTGGCCTGAGCGTTGAAAATATATATATAGTTATCAGTCTATTAAAATGGTAATATTATTATACCGTACATATGTCATGTATGTTATTGTGTTCCTTCGTTGTCTAATTTTGTATGTATGTGTACATACCTGAAATGAAAGATAATCATTGTATGAAATTTATATGCCCCTTGTGGGACCATTAATTGGAATAAACAATCTTAATCTTAATCTTATACACATTGGCGGATCCAAAGGGGGGGTTCCGGGGTTGGAACCCCTTTTTTCTGGACAACCATGTATTTTTTAATGAATATCCTAGTGTTTTACTAAGAAATACCCCAAAAAAAATTCGCGCCTCGCTCTACTTGGCAATATTTTCTTAAAAATTCTATTTGGAACCCCCCTTTTCAAATTGCCTGGATCCGCATCTGTATACAGTACAGCCAGAGTCTAACCATGATAAATCACAGTGATAGACATATCACTCTATTTTTATTAATGAATATATCTTTTTTCCTGATTTATTTATCCAAATAATTTCTTTTGCATATCAAGTGGTAAACTGCATCACTTTAAATGCAAAAGAAAGCATATTGACAGATTAAACAGGAAATAAAATATACACATTTCACTAAGCAGAGTGATATGTCTATCACAGTGATTTATCAGGGTAAGTCTCTGGCTGTACTGTACATGTAGAGCCTTAGACTGAAATGCAAATTTTCAAGAGAGGTGGGAAGGATCTTTCCAAATTCACCAACGTAACGAGTAATGGTCCACAAATTGGTATCACAGTGAACCTCTAAAATCTGTAAAATTAGGCTTCGCTAAGACATATATTCTGTTCCCTTGAAAGGTACATGTATCAAACCATTAAGGCTAAGACTGAGGTGGAAATGCCTGTATAAAATTTACAATTTGCTGAAAAAAGGGGACAAAGCACTTAGGAATAAAGTATGAAATCATATACATGTAGAGCCTTAGACTGAAATGCAAATTTTCAAGAAGGAAAGGGGGGATGGGGTGGGGGTGTACCTTTCCAAATTCACCAAGGTACCGAGTAATCATGGTAATGGTCCACAATGGTATCACATAAGGCCTACACTGTTAAATCATACATCTGCAGCATACAATAATCATCAACAATCCTTTAGGGTCAGAATAATACAACAAATTTATTGGCACAAATGGTATGGTTCTTTCACTGTTCAGTATACTTATCCGCGTCGTTCTGATCATTGTTTATTGGCTTAACAATAGGATCAATTTTACATGGAGAATTACATCCTACATGTGTAAATTAGCTGATCGCTATGAAGGGTGTAATATATGATTTTGGAAATTTATTCCACTATGCTGAAACAAAATGTACAATGTAACAAATTCACTATATGAAAGTAATAACATTCCGGAATACACTACAATTTACCTATTAGCAGTGGATAATCTCAGTTTTCCTGGTCTAATACTAATTAAGGCCAGCCTCGATCTACAAAATAGTCAATCATGAACAAAGCCATGCTACTTACATACAGTAAACTGATACTACATGTAAGGGAGACATGATCATGAGTCGGACAATATCGTTGGCATACTACCGAAAGCTTATATCAAGAGGAATCCAAAGAAAAAAATTCCATCGAAATCCAATGAAAAATAAGAATTTTTGGTAATCTGCAAATTTGCAATTTGGCCCTGTTGGGCACCTAATAGCTAGCAAGGAAATGAGTTACCAACAATCTAATAGTAGAGTGCTGTGTTAATTTTTCATATGGAATCCATTGAAAAAAACTGCATCAAAATCGAACTAAAAATTTAAAAAATATTTTTTTTGGATTTGCCGCTTTTCGGCCACCATTTATCTCGGGAACGGTACATGCTACATGAAATCCGTTGACATAATACTGTTTGGAAATTTCCTCAGGAGCACACTGAAAGAAACCTCATCAAAGTCCGATTAATAATAAAGATTCTACAGACAAATATGTGAAAACGCCCAATTTCACCCCATTTTTGGCCCCTTTTTCTAAAACAGGGGGGGGGGGCAAAAATTGAAAGATATCTTCTCCGTTGTGTGTGCCAAGAAACATCATACTAAAATTTGATAATGATCTGTCCACTTGAACCAAAGTTATGCTGTCCACAGATGCCAACGCCATACCATTATATGACCACAAAATTTTTGCTGTCGTATAAAAATCAATACTTTTTACATCAATAACTTGAGAGGGAATCATGAATTAATGAACACTGTTGAGCTAAAGGTGAATCTGTTGTACCACTTCAGGTTAATTGTTTTTAAACGTTAAAGAATTATCATGTTGGAACAATTTTAAGTAAACACTTCAATTTCATAAATATTTAGTTTTTTTTGTGGTATATATTATTTCAATCGGTCAAAAATCCAGCCATTCGGTATTACTGGTATTTGAGGCGATCAGTTCCGCTTTCAATTACTCGAGACTTCCTATCTTGAAAGTCCCATGCATATTAACTATAGGCGTTTTCAGAAAAAAATAGGTCCGCACTTTGGTTTCGGCATTTAGATTCAATCAAACAGTTCCGGTTATCAACCTGTGGTAGAATTGGCTATTTTGGGTTATTGTCCATTAAATTCTGGGTTTGTAAAATTAATCAATAATCATTAAATTTTTGATAACATCTTTTTAATTTGTAAAAAAAATATATATTTGTTAAATAAAACAATTTATAATGGTCTTTAATTTCCTAATGACAACATCTTCTTAATTGTAAAAAAATATATTTGTTAAATAAAACAATTTATTGATATAATGGTCTTTAATTTCCTAATTTTGTTATTTTAGATTTCAGTTTATAGAATTAATCAATTTTATTTTGATATATTTAGCATTTTCACTTGCTATCAAGAGTGATGATAACTGGAAGATAAGGGTATATTGTACCTCCACTTGACTTGAGAGTTCCAAGCTAGGAGAAGATAACACTTTCTGAAAAGGGAAAAATTTTACTCAGGTAAAAATTTGTTAAACGACGAAGAAATAGCTCCAAAGTTAGGTGTCCAAGTAACAATCATTATGTCATGTATGTCGGACTCCATGTCAAATTTGGAAAATTTATTAACATTTTCATGTAAAAATCAGATAATAAAATGAATAACAATGTACCTTGGGTCTCAAAGGGGGCCCCTTTTCTGAAATCAAGGCAATATTTTTTTAACTCTCCCATTTCACGAGTGGGGAAAAATATTACAAAGAGTCTTAAACAATCTCCCTTTTCCCGCTTCACTAGGATTTTTTAGCCTCTCTCCCTTCATGCCCAACGACCTTTTCCCATTTTTACAGGCATTTTTTTGTGACAAGCATGTTCCCTGTTTACTTTAAAACGTCAATCCCGCTTCCCGCTTAAATCTCATCGAGATCCAGTCAAAACATATGAAAATGTGTACTCTGGGGGTGGGGGTGGGGATCAAATATTTGTCTATGATGGGTATGGCATTTTTTTTGAACTTTTACTTTGCATCAAAGGGGTCTATGATAACAGTCACTACTATAACATTCTACTATATTTGATTACAATCAGAGATATGTCATGTTAGAGCTTATCTGGCTGGTCTGGAAGTTAATTATTAGCACATTCACTACAACATGTAGACTATATGGCATGCATAGTGGACTAACATTACATAGGAATATTTCTCATTAAGTTTTGATAATTTTTATTCTTTTTTGGTAACAAAAAATTAAGTTATAAGTAAAATAACTTAAAACCCTTATTTTTGAAAAGATCTTAAGGCATAAACATAACTTAACCCGAGTCCACTGCTTGCATTAATATAATTCCTATGCCTTGGTCCCACTAAGCTTAAAGGAGCAACCATGCGTTTTTTGTTGACAGTTGTTGTTTTTTTTCTGTATTAACACGAAAAGAAAAATCGTCCTTTTTATCATAAATTTTAGTATCTAATTTACCATTCGTTTATCAAAATTGATGCCCAAGAACGGATAATGATGATTATTAGAATTGGCTTTATTCAAAGTAAGTTCTTTAGGGTAGATGTCCTTATAATATGTATTGAAGTCGTCATTATTTAAAGTTAAATTATCATCCAAATATTCAGAAAGTGTTGTTAAACTTTTCAATTAAATGCTGTTTAGATGGGTCTTTGCTGATGTTGGTCATAAACTGAGAATCGTAGCAGTACAAAAAAGGTCCGCTATAAGTGGTGCACAATTGGTACCCATGGGAATTCCTATGACCTGGCGATAAATACAGTTACCGAAACGAATGAATATATTGTCAAGTAAAAATTCAAGTGCTGAAATCCTATCAAAACAAGTCCAATTAATTGAGTTCTTTTGTTTTGTATTACTAAAATGTGTTTTAAAGGAATTAGAACATATATATTCGCAATCGGATTTTTGAGAATGCCCATTGTCATTGAATAAGACGTGTGAATTTTTCCTTTATAAGATTATGTGGTAAGGTAGTATAGAGGGTAGAAAAATCAAAACTTTCAAGGGATTCAAAAGGGGCATTATAAGCATTCAATTTATCGAGAACTTCCGATGAATTTTTTACACTCCAAAAATGTTTTCATATACTTATAAACATGTTTTTAATAGCAGTCAAAGTATTAGTGAGTATAGTAGAAACTTTAGTAGTAGAACAGTGACTAGATGACAAAATGATTCTAGATTTATATGGCGTTTTGTGGAGTTTAGGAACCCAGTACATGGTTGGAACTGTTTTACTATCAGGTTTAGCCTGTAAAGATGTGGCTGTTAGAAAATGTATGTTTGTAATTTCATTTTCTGTTAATTGGATTAATTGAAAAGTATGTGAACTGGTAATTTCTTTTTGGAGTACTTCTTTATGATGTTTACGACAAACTATGATGATGTTATTAGCAGCCTTATCAGCTGGGACAATTCCTTGCCAAATTCTATAAGTTTCTTTTGGATGCGAGAAACGGTGGGTTTATTTTTGTTGTCATGGCGGAAATGTTGTTCAAACTGCTTAATTCGTATATCGACAATTTTCATGATAGCATTAAAGAAAGAATCCAAAGATTTTTTGTCAACGTGTTCACGTTTAACCCAATTTTTACAATAAGTCTTAAGTGAGTCGTGAATGGTATTACGACACGACAATCTTTCCAATTAATTTTAGAAGGTGGCCTATATTTTGGACCTTTCTTTAAGAAATTAATAAGCTCTTTGTCCTGCAAGATGTTGAGATCCCCTGGGATGACATGGGAGCTAGGAGTATAGGCGTATTTTGAATTGTTGCAATTTCATGTATCAGGCACAGAATTGTTAATAACTTTACTGTAATTGAAGACGTACTGCCGGCTGAGTTTCTTGTATACGTAACAAATGACGGGAAGTCCTGTATTTTCGAAATAGCCAGGAATTTTTCTTTAACTGAGTGATCATTGTGTCGCCTGCGTTCACGCAGTGGCGACATATAGGGATCACTATCTGTCGTCTTGCATCGTCGTCGTCGTCGGCGTCGTCGTCCGCGTCGGCGTCACAAAAATTTCTGTCACAGTTTTCTCAGGAACTATGTATCCGAGCTTTCTGCAATTTGGCATGGAGTATCAGTATGGGGACCTATACCGTGTAATCATGCCAACTTCCTGTTTGACGGAACTTAGAATATTTTTTGCGTCTTGAAAATTTCTGTCACATTTTTTTCAGGAACCACAGATCCCAGCCTTCTACAATTCAGTATGGAGTATCAGTATGGGGACCTATACTGTGTAATAAAGTTTGGGATCTCTTGCAAGACCAATTCCTGTTTGACGGAACTTAGAATATTTTTGTCAATCGGTGTCACAAAAAATTTCCGTCACATTTTACACAGGAACCACAATCCCCAGCCTTATATAATTTAGCATGGAGTATCAGTATGGGGACCTATGCCGTGTAATAGAGTTTTGAATCTCTGGCATGCCCACTTCCTGTTTGACTGAACTTAGAATATTTTTCGAGTATTGAAAATTTCTGTTACATTTTTCTCAGACACCACATATCCCTGCCTTCTGCAATTTGGCATGGAGTATCAGTATTGGGACCTACAATGTGTAAGAGGGTCTTGGATCTCTTGCATGCCCACTTCCTGATTGACGTAACTTACGTATAGTGTTATTACGCAGGCGACACATGTCTTCCATGGAAGACTTACTACTAAGTTTAGAATGCCAGCAATATTTATAAAATCTATTCCTTTGTCGATGTATTTTATCTTAAGAAAATGTTTTTGGCGTTGGTCGGGACGATCAATTTTAGGAAAAAGCTTAAAATAGCAGAACGCAATTATTATCTTTGTAGTTTCATATTTAAGGTCTTCTCCTCTGAAACTGCTGAGACAATTGGAACCAAACTTTGCCACAATAGTCCTTAGGTTGCTCTTGCAAAAAAAAATGTTTTCCAGGTCCGTGCTACTTCCAAGATGGCTGCCAGTGGGGAACATTGATTTAACATTAGACCCTATGGGAAGACACATGCAAAGATCTTCTCTTAAATTGCTGGGTCAATTTGAACCAAACTTGCCACAATTGTCCTTAGGAGGTCCATAGTAAAAAAAAAGGTTTTCAGGTCCGTACTAGATCCAAGATGGCCTCCAACGGGAAACATTGTTTTAACATTGGGCCCTATGGGAAAACACATTTAAAGATCTTTTCCTCTGAAACTGCGGAGCCCATTGGAACCAAACTTTGCAACAGTAAGCCTTAGCGGTTCCCGCAAAAAAAGACTTTTTTCTGGTTCACGCTATATCCAAGATGGCCGCCAGGTGGGAACATTGTTTTAACATTGGACCAATGGGAAACACATTCAAAGATTTTCTCTGAATTTGCTAAGCCAATTTGAACCAAACCTTGGACACAATATTCCTTAGATTGTCCCCTACAAAAAAGATGTTTTTTCAGGTCCGCACTATATCCAAGATGGCTGTCAGTTGAGAACATTGTTTTAACATTGGACCCTAGCTATGGGAAAACACATTTAAAGATCTTTTCTTCTGAAAGCGCTTAGCCAATTGGAGCCAAACTTGGCCACAATTGTCCTTAGGTGGTCCCCTAGAAAAAAGATGTATTTTCAGGTCCATGCTATATCAATGATAGCCGCCATTGTTTTAACATTGGACCCTATGGGAAAACACATTCAAAAATCTTCTCTAAAACTGCTTAGCAAATTGGAACCAAACTTGGCCACACTTGTGTTTAGGTCATCTCCTACAAAAAAGTGTTTTTCAGGCCCACACTATACCCAAGATGGTCGCCAAAGGTGTTTTTTAGGTCATTGCTATATTAAAGATTGCCATCGGCAGGAAAAACATTCTAGGATCTTCTTTACTGCGACTTAAACAATTGGAACTAAACTTGGCTACAATAGCAAGGCACTATATCCAAGATGCATACAAGCAGTAAACATAGTTTAACATTCGATCCTATGGGAAAAACATTCAAAGATCTTCTTTACTGCAACTTAACCAATTTGAATAAAACTTGGCCACAATAGTCGGGCACTTTATCCAAGATGGATTCCAGCAATAAACATAGTTTAACATTGGACCCTATGGGAAAACTTGTTCAAAGATCTTTTTCTCTGCATCTGCTTATCCAACTGGAACCAAACGTGGGATACAATAGCCCTTGGATGGTCCCCTGTAGAAAAAAGGAACCAAACTTGGACAAAATTGATACATGTTCAAAGGTCTTGTCCACTGAGACCACTTGTCAAAATGGAACCATGTTTTAATATATATCCGTTAACAAAGACTGCCTTTGTTACCCAGGGTCCTGGTGAGCGATACAGGCTCTTGAAAGCCTCTTGTTTAATTTATTTCAGATTTCGGAACCCTTCTGACTTTGTCCATTTTTATGGCTTAAAGAATTTTGCACATGGATCCCAATTCTTATTTCATGAATATCTTGTATAGGTCAAACTAAGATACTTGACAAGTTTTCATATAATTCTTGATATAACTACTTAGCTTTTATACAGAATATGTTTTACCTTTCCTTACTTAATCACGAACATGGTTTGCAAAAAGATGGTAACAGAAACGTTCGATCTGGACATAGATAAAAGGCAATTAGGACCCCGTTGTGAAATGGCAGCGCCATGTAATAATCAGCCTGTACCTCCGTCTGTATGTCTGTCTTTCCGTCTGTCCGTCAACATTATCTATGTCGCACGATAGCGATAGATTGCCGTCATGGAATATCGTTATTTCTTACTCAAAGTTGGACAACCAAGTCAATCTCCCTTTCGTTTTTGAAAAAATCGGAAAACAATATTTTGGAAAAAGACTATGTCGTACAATAACTTAAGATTGCCTTCATGGGGTTAAATAATTTGGATACTCAAGATTGGATTGAACAAAGGAAGTTTCTTTGTGATTTAGAAGAAAATCGGAAATCATTTTGGGGGGAAAACTTAGTTTCTATAAAAAAAAAACAACATATTTTAAGAATTAACTCTATCCCGTACGATAATTTGATTGATTGATTGACATGGGGATTAACGTCACTTTCAGCAGTATATCAGCTATCTCATTGACGGTCAGTTTTAGTGGTGAAGGAAGCCGGAGGGAACCACCAACCTTGGGCAGGTAACTGACATACCTTATCAACGATAATTTGAAATCACCTTCTTAGATTTTTATAAAATTTATACACTGTTGGAAACTGTCAAAAAGGAAGATTCCTTTCGATTTTGAGAAAAATCAGAAAACAATTTTTGGGGGAAAAACTTAGTTTTTATATGAACAAAATATATGAAAATATCCAATTTTACTTTACCCCTTTTTGACCTCTGTGACCTTGACCTTTGGCCTATATATATTTTTTTTCATATTTATGTTTATATTGACAAGACCAAGTATTAAAAGTCTAACATAGTTCAAAAGTTGTTTATTACAATAAAAACACCCAATTTAACCTCTTTATTCTGAAACAGATGAAGCCCCTTTGGGCCTCTTGTTTATTGAAATGGTTTTAATTGTTGAAAGTATCTGTTTAAACATGCTATAACTGAGAAAAATACTGCATCAAGATCCGACAAAAAATTTAAAAATTCATTTTTTTTCTGTTTGTCCCCCTTTGGGCCTCTTGTTTCTCAAAAACGGTAAATGCTACCTCAAATCTGTCTACATTAGTAGTTACAGTTGTGCAATTTTAATAGCAATAACATGAAACAAACCCCGTCTCAATAGGATAAATAATAAGGATTCTACAATAAAATATGTGAAAACAGCAAATTTCACCCCTTTTTAACCTCCGTGACCTTGACCTTTGACCTAACCTAATTTTTTGCATATTTATCTTCTTCTTGATGAGACCTATACACCTGACAAGTATGAAAAGTCTACCTTATATAGTTTAAAAGTTATAGCCAAGGTTAAAGTTTCGGACGCACAGACAGACAGACAAACAGACAAACTGACAGACAGGACAAAAACAATATGGCCCGATCATCCATCTGGGGCATAAAAATGTATATTTTGAGAATAAGCTCTATGTTGTAGGATAACTTGAAATCACCTTCACAATTTGTTATAAATATGTACAGTATTGGACACAATCAAAAAGGAAGGTCCCTTTCGATTTTGAGAAAGATCAGACAACACTTTTTGGGTAAAACTTTCGATCATTCTTTAACATTCCTTGTAAAAAAAATGAGTCGTATAATTTTCATCACAAACTGAGTTTAAAGAGAAAATTTGCATGTGCAAGATATAAGGCATATGAGGCATATGCTTAGTTTATAATTGTAAACGCATGCGCATTCGGTTAAAGAAGGTTCGGAACTTTTTTAGAGAGCGGGAAAATTTTACTTTTACTCGATAAATACCGACGAGTTCCAAAAGTTCTATTTTCCAATTATGATGTTCTACTTTTTCTGTCGTTCAATGAGACTGCTTCGTAACTAAAAAAAAACGACCAAAATGAGTTGAATGACAATAAAATAGGTTTGAAAGTAAACAAAACTGGGTTTTAAATACTAAGTTTATTCCAAGGACACATAAATTTCCCCTTTAAATTTGTAAATGTGTTGATGCAAACGT
Organism: Modiolus philippinarum; assembly: GCA_002080025.1. Taxonomy (NCBI): domain Eukaryota; kingdom Metazoa; phylum Mollusca; class Bivalvia; order Mytilida; family Modiolidae; genus Modiolus; species Modiolus philippinarum. The sequence goes on along the minus strand of MJUU01017103.1, from coordinate 368,126 downwards.
CTTATCTTTTAAAATGTAGCTTAGGTACTTGCATCTGCCTTTAAGCCGTCACGAATTACCAAGTCTTCACAGTTAGTGCTTTGCGATCAAGCCCACTAATCAAAATGTTCAAAATTGTAGATTAAAAACATCTCAAAATAGTTACTGAAGGTATACTCAAATGCTCTGTTTTTTATGTAAGGTTGCATAGCAACGCTTTCTAATGGTATGACCCTGTCAGTTGAAATACACTTTGGAGAAAAACAAGTGTAGGATGTAATCAAATTTTGCAGAAGTTTCATCTCCATGCTCAATTACAAGTTTTATAATATGAACATAAACCGGTAAACCCTACCGCTGGCCTTTGCTGGTGCCGGTACCAAGTCCGGCTGTCCCGAGTTCCTATCGTATTTTACGTTTGTCTTTTGTCTTGTTGTGTTTTTTCGTATGTAGTTTCCTGGCAGATTTTGGCATTGGATTGTAATTTTCAGCCATTGTAGATATTTCCTGTTATCCACTGTGTTTACATTAATGAATTCATTTGCAACAAATATACAATTTATTAAACATAACACAAATTAATCGTTATTATGTTTTCAAAGTAACAAATCATTAATAAATTTGTAATTTTTAAAGAACAAACACAATATATAGGAATATATATATAATAGGAAAATTTTCCGTAGAATATTTTCCCTTCAAACCTAATCTGCTCGATGGAAGAAATTTCACAGATAACTGAATATCATACCCGGAAGAAATTCACCCTTACAGACACATTATAATGTATTGTGTTATTGTCCTTCATGGTTCTTTGAACCATGTAAACACTGACAAGTTACGTGAACAAGATAATGTCTTCCTATCTGAACGTGCCAGTAGGAGTCAGTGGGAGGAATCTCAACAAGACCATTTTGGTTGCGTTTCTTGTACTATATATCGTAGGATCAACAATTTCAAAGACAGTAGGTCAGTCTAGTTTTTTCGTTCGATCTCCCTGTTTTCAGGTCTCTTTTCAATAGAGACTCTCTTTTAATCTATATTTTATCGACCTAAAATCATTATATTAGTTTGCATTTGACAACGAATGTGACGAAAATAGCATATTTGTTGTCATGTGTTATTTGCTATTTGTTCCTTTAAAATGTTTGTTCCAAACGGATGAATGTAATCGTTCAGATGGAACAAATATTGTTGTTTTTGTTCCTAAATAAACGTTGTATAATAATTGCTCCAAAGAGAAGACATGTTATACCAATGTTTATAATGATCTTTTATTGTGAGGAACAAATATGTGTTTAGAACACACCCTTAATTTTAAAAATAGCTCACATTTTAAATATCGATTACAATAAAGTTTAATTTCCTTTTTAAGACCGGTTTCACATACTTTCATGCATATCCGTACTGGTAATGTATTTTGTATTTTGTGCTGATGTTCAATTACCGAGATGAAGAAGTTTTTTGTTTGTGTTTTTCACTGGACAAAAGTTGTTTCGGTTTTGATTTTGCTGTTTGGGCTTTTGGGTTTTTTTTTTTTTGTTTTGTTTTTTGTTTTTGTTTTTGTTTTTGTTTTTTTTTTTTTTTTGTTTTTTCGTTTGTTTTGTTTTTGAAATTTGAATTTGATTCCTGCTTTGAATAATGCAGAAAAATAAAATGAAATCCGATTGGAAACTTAATAATAAAACTTTAAAACCGTAAGCCTTTCTTTTTCTCTTTTAAAGCATAGTTTCCCTCTATACTTCTTGCTACTTGACAAAATAATATATTCATGTAACTGTTAACGAACCTTGGATAACAAAATGAATAGATACGGTATAAAAACAAACATTAATCAGCAAATGTATATTATCATAATAAAGTCCAACGAACTGGTAAACTCTGGATAGAATGTAATTGTGTTTATGGGGACGTTTAAATATCAATACAATGTAATATATATATTCGTCTTTGGTAAGACGATCAACAGATAAATCTTGTCTCGGCAGATCTTTGCAATATTTTTTGTATTTTTTTTTTCTTTTGTTTAATTCAATTCAATTTCAATTCAAGGATATTTTCTTTGAAACTTTGGAATTTTGTCGACTCCCCGAATGGAGTTTGTACCTGCAACCTCAGTGTCTCTGCATGGACACCTTAACAATGGGGCTACCGAGCCCGAGTTGCCTGTGATTTGAATGTAATAAATACATAGTACAACATCCAAAACCACCACCAAGCTATAGCCTACCACCACCACCGAATGATAAAATAAGCACATGATGTGAACTAGCGAGCACCTCGTTTGTCAAGTTAGCATACTCGCAAGTCATATAAGTAATAATGAATAGCATAATAAAAAAATAAAATTGAAGAACCTCAAAAACACAATGGTCACCTTCACTACCATAACAACAAACTTCATCAGCTCGAGTAGCCTATCAAATCAACACAACCACTGGACCACCACAACCTTAATAGCTTATCAAACCACCACAACACTGCACCACCACAACCCTAATAGCCTATCAAACCACCACAACCCTAATAGCCTATCAAATCAACACAACCACTGGACCACCACAACCCTAATAGCCTATCAAATCAACACAACCACTGGACCACCACAACCCTAATAGCCTATCAAACCACCACAACCATAATATCTTATCAAAGCACCACAACCACTGGACCACCACAACGCTAATAGCCTATCAAACCACTGCAACCACTGGACCATCACAACCGTAATAGCCTATCGAATTGCCACAACCACTGGACCACCACAACCCTAATAGCCTATCAAACCACCACAACCACTGGACCACCACAACCCTAAATAATAAAAACGTACCACTCAGACGTGTCTGGCGTGGAGAAGTTCATTCTTTCTCGAAACAGCAGGTGCTACTTCCAGTTTTGTAAAAGGTTCAGTACTGCTTTAGATTTATTGCATTCTTGTTTATTTTTGTCATGTTGTCACTGTTTTCTAAATTTTGACTCTGAAATCTCATTGAATATATTCAAAGCTTCGGTATTTGTTTGCGCTGAGAGATAATTGTTTCATAGAAATGTCAGTCCCTCCCTCAGTGGGAGTAATCGACATAAGTGTTTGTGGGTGCAAGTTAATTTCTTCGCTCGCTTTTAAGATAGCTCCTTCCTCATATTAGCCTATCAAATCAACTCAACCACTCGACAATCACAACCCTAATAGTTGTTAGTAGTATATGGGCACGAACAAACTCACATTTGTGGTGGTGGTGGTATGGTTCTGCGGGGAGTGACATCACCGGAAGTCATGTGACCGGAACCGGAAGTGACGCTACCAGAAGTAGAAGTGATTGGGTTGCACATGCACAGCCGAAAGTAGGCCTAATTGAAGCCCTTTTCGGCCATGTTAACCGGAAATGGCGTGGTCGTTCTGATGTTTTTGGCAGTTGTCATTTTATTGTATTTCCGAGAGTGTCTCCTATTACGTCTATTTTTTTGTTTGTTGATCTGTTTGTGTCTTTTATCAGGTCCGCGTTTACACAGGGAAATAACTCTTGCTAGTATTTTCCCTGCGCTTCATTTAAGGTTTTTGATTTAATTCTAAGCTTAGGCGAGACAACTCGTTATTAATTACTGCTGCTTACGAGTTAATGTTTATTTTCACGAGTATGTTAACACGACTCACGAGTCGCTTACGAGTACGTTTTTGGCTGTGCTCACAAGCTCATTTCACTATATCGCTGCTGCTGCTTCTGCTGCTGCTACACTAGGGTGATGGGGCTTTTACTGCTGCTGCTGTGCTAGGTTGATTGGGCTTTTGCTGCTGCTGCTTCTAGCTTAGAAAAGACAAAAATGCAAACTGTGAATCTGTGAAACTGTGGAATATTTTGTCAATCAATCTATGAAGGGTGTTTCTGCAATTCAACAGACTTGTGACTATAACTTTTTAGTTATAGGCTGCATTACCCCTTCCTCCCATCCCAAATATAAGTTATTTATCCTTTACATGGAGTCGTTGTTATCTTCAGTCGATGGTGGGTCATAACCATTCAGTACTTCTTTAAACAGATACTGTCTTTTATCTTCAGCATACTTCCAGGCTTCTCTAGTATCGTAGTCCTCTTATTCTTTCAAACGCTTAGCTGTTCATATCCTGACAGCAAAAGCCCATTAAAAGCAAATGACATTTTAAAAAGTTATTTAAAATGGTTAAGTAAAAACGACTACTCAATATGTTGTATATAAATTACAGCTTTCCTAAATATCTGAGCTAAAGTTAACCCTGACAAAACAATGTGCTTCGCAATTACTTAATTGCCAAGTAATCAGTATCACAGATTTAACTTTGCCTTTATTTTTAACAAATATTCATAACATATATAAAAATGTAGTTGATGCTGATTGTATTCATAATCATAATAATTGCTGAAAAAAAGAAAACTTGTCTTTTTAATGACATTTTTATTCTGTGTTTAATTTTCAGATAAAAATGATATTGAATATCTGTCTCAGTCCAGTGGATCCAGTTTAGAGAATATAACCAAGGCAGCTATAGACAATGAGACTGACTCATTTACACTCGTAACAGGTATTTATTTACTGCCTTATACTAGACCCCAAGAGAACCTATGTGCTTTGAAACTGAACCTATCATTCTTTACTGTGCAGTGTTTTGCCAAACTAAAAATGGCTGACCCAAAGAGAACCTAAGACTGTAGAATGTGACCTAACCATGAACCAATAAAGGGATATCTGATTGGAAGTGTACAACTTTATAAGTAAATTGGGTATGGACTTATCTGTAGTAACATTGAATCATTCTTACCAGGTTTTGTGTATTCGCAGAATATATATCAAGATGATTTCATGCAATGCTTTTTGTAAGGTATTCCGTTAAAGATACTTAATTTTGCTGTCGATTAATTTTTTCATTTTTCTGACGCTATCTTTCCAGCACGTTTTTTGCAGGTCAATTTAAAGGTGTTTATTTTCTGTGGACTAGAATTATCTGAATATCAAAGAAACGTAAGTTGTCGAAATGACCATATGCAGAAACTAGATTTACAGTAACTTTGGTATTTCATTATTGGAAAAACATCATCGAATGCTCATGTTATGGCATGTGTGAAGTTTTCAATAATAGTGTTATCAAAATTAGACAAAGGAGCGGGTAATGTTTTGTTACAACAGGGCAACCGAATAACAGTACATTTGACTTTCATCCAATGAGTTAATCAGCGCAAGATGAAAAAAAAAACTGTCACTGAACTAGAGATGACGTTATGATTGATGACTCTTATCTTGACGTTGCATTGTAACGTCCTTTCGTGAAGAGTGAAGTGCTCCCGATATTAAGTAGACTTTCCTTCGGGCAAACTTGCTTTTGGTGACCTGAAATTTTATGTTGAAAGTGAAAGAGTGCTCTCTTCATGTCTTTATGTTTTAGGTCCCTTTTGAGCGATTTTAAATCAATATATGAGAGAAGACAAACATCTTTTTACATGACATCTACCTCAATACAAGCTTGCTTTGACATGAGAGAAGAGAAACATCTTTTTATATGACATCTACCTCAATACAAGCTTGCTTTCACATGAGAGAAGAGAAACACCTTTTTACATGACATCTACCTCAATACAAGCTTGCTTTGACATGAGAGAAGAGAAACACATTTTTACATGACATATACCTCAATACAAGCTTGCTTTGACATAAGAGAAGAGAAACACATTTTTACATGACACTACCTCAAGACAACCTTGCTTTGACATGAGAGAAGACAAACATCTTTTTACATGACATCTAACTCAATACAAGCTTGCTTTGACATGAGAGAAGAGAAACACATTTTTACATGACATCTACCTCAATACAAGCTTGCTTTGAAATGAGAGCAGAGAAACACATTTTTACATGACATCTACCTCAATACAAGCTTGCTTTGA
>MJUU01017103.1:339914-358772 GCA_002080025.1 Modiolus philippinarum | reverse complement strand
CCCCCCCCCCCCCCCCTTTTCCAGAGCACACAAGTTCTTTATCCATTACTGTTTTACAAAAATTAATTGCATCATTACAATATGGTATCAGTAAAGACCTTACCTTGCACCACCTGATCTACACCAATTCTACTATTTCCAGGATGTAAATCGGCTGTTGGCATTCGACAAATGTCGGATGGTAAAGTCGGAAATTTGAAGAGAGAAAAAAAAATCATGAAAAAGTGTTTATTCACTGTTAATTGGATCAAAATGTGCTGGAAGTAGTGTTAAAGAAAGGAAAGAACAGAAAAATTGTCCGATTGAAATATCCTGAGTCAGTGTCAGTGTAAAAGCCGAGAGCTGGATGTGGTTTCTTCGCCTTTGTTGACAAATGGCGGGACTTGTTTTCATGTTCACTAGAAGTAGAAAAATGATGTATAATGGACGGAAATTATAAAGAGTGCAAAATATAAACAATCGCTGCTTTCAAAAAAGAATACTTCTTGTTAATTGTATAAAGTGAGACAATTTAATAAGTACAATTAATTTGTGACTGTTCAATTATTGGTTGGTTATAGGACATACCAACCTCAAAGAATTCGGAACTCCTCGGGTAGAAGGAAAAAGGAAAGTAAACAAATATACGAGCTGAAAGACGGTAAGAGTTTTCTATCTATCTCTGTTCAGTGTTGTATGTTTCCATGTCATGTGTTGTCATCTGTGTGAAGTATATTTATATGTACTGTAGTTTAGTTATTGGTGAAAAAAATGAGCACTTCACGTATACGAAAGTATAAAAAAGATCAGCCACACAAACCAAACAGTTAAACAAGAAACAGAGTGCCTATACTAGTGTCAGATAGCAAAGGCTTCACACTCAGAAACAACAGTCCTAGTACAAAATTTCCCTTTGAATTGTGGTGTTTGCCTGGAGCAAGAACTAAAGAACTTGTTGACTTAATCGAGGAAAGAATAAACAAAGCAACGAAAACGGCATGGTAAAATACTAATATACCTATGGGCCGGTACCTGTGATGTGACCGAAAAAAGTGATAAATACCTGAGACTGCGAAATAAAAACTATAAGGCAATAGATAGTATTGTCAGAGAATATAAAAGGGCAATTGATATTGTCAACAAATTCCAAGAGCAGGCAAAATTTAAAAAATTATAGACTGCCCAAAATAATCTATCCAACAATGGAATAAAAACAAGGGCCATAAACACCCAGAAAACTTCAAGAAAGAGGATATTTTGCTCACAAAACAATTAACATATTTAAATAAAAAGATTTGGAGTATAAATAAAAAACTTTGTCAAACAAACATTAAGACAAGTCAGTTCTACTTCAGAGTAAGAAAACAAAAATTTAAGAAAGCCAGAAAATCAGTACAAATTTCTCTAAACAAGAAAGACGGAGTACATCCGGGAAGATTGTTGAGTCTGGCAATTACCAAAAAACTTCTACTGGATTCATACAAAGAGTGCTATATCGACATACCAGATAGTACAATCCTGAATATTCTGGTTGAAGAGGAAGAATTGGAGTCATTACTGATGTAATGAGGGCTAGGTAATTTATATATCACCAGCCTGTCTACTGTTTACTAAGGACAATAAATAAATAAGAACATTAGGCTAGGTAATTATATATCACCAGCCTTGTAGATAAGACCAACATAACACACAGAAAGTAACTCTTGTAGTAATTACTATTATATTGTAACCAATTGAACTTACATAATAATTTCAGACAACGGAAAGACCAAAACAACATACTATAAAGAACAGTACAGATAGATTGATTAGAACTGACTTGGTGAGTAAGAGCTAACCTGTAGTTATAAACATATAAGTTTAAAATTGTAGCTACACCCTTAGTATATACCAAATGCCGCCAAAAAGACAAAGCTCCAGAATTTTATCAGAAAAAGTTGTTGAGCAAATAACAGATACTACAGACCATCAAAACACAGAGATAGACCAAAAAATAGGCAAAAATAAAGATCCATCAGATCTATTAGATAAGGTAGATAAATGCTTTGGATGTTGTCAAGAGAATCCACCAAAAGAAATCTCCAGAACTAAAAAGTTATATGGCTATCCTGTGATATTTGTGGCAACTGGTGGCATAGCGCATGCGCAAGGTTAACAAATAAAGAGGCCCAAAGATTTGTTGATGAAAAGATAAAATTCCCTTGTGCATTTTGTGTATTGGCACAGACACCCATCTTAGAAAATTTCAACAACATACACAGGGAAAAAACAAAGGATACCACAGCAGAAAATCAAAACTGGAATAAAGACCAACTGGACAAAAAAATAGATAACTTAGTGGAAATAACAAAGACACTATTAAACATCGATAATAAAAACACTACAAAGCAAAGAGAAACATCTGAAATTAGTGAACCAAAGTCCGACATAGACAATATACTAGTAATAGATAATGTGGACATTGAAGAAAATAAAAATCTACGTGACAGCAGATGTATTCGGAAAGAATTGAATAAAGTACAAATTCTAAATAAAAAATTTGAAGAAGCATACAGCTTACCACACGGTGGAATAGCCATACATTTGAAAGATAAAAAAGATAAAAAGAATATTGTCAAGAAGTGGTCAGAAACAAACCTTGGTGGTAAAACAGTAATACACACACCAAAGATAAAACCAGGGAAAGAAAGTACTGTAACCTACTTACACAATATACCAACTTCAGTGGAGGAAGGTTACATTAACAAAGAGCTTTCAAAAGACTACAGCATATCCAAAGTGCAAAGGCTAAGATACAGAGATTCGGGCAAACCATTCCCAGTAGTACGTGTGACGTTCTATGATACAGCATCTACCCAGAAAGCACTAGAATCTGAAGGATTTTATGTACCACATACAGACACGAGGGAAAAATTTGAACCTGAAAGAAGAATAAAGGTCACTAGGTGTTACAACTGTAATAGATTTGGGCATATAGCTAAAATCTGCTGTTATAAGAGAACGTGCAGCAATTGCTCAAGCGAAGCGTGTAGCGAGAAATTTTGCCAGGCAGCGTCGAAGTGCATGAACTGCAACGAAGCCCACTCATCACATTCTAGGAGGTGTTCGAAATACATCCAGTTGGATACAAGATTAAGACTACGTAGGTTACTCAGTACAGAGATCTACAAACATGAAAATACTACTAATTAATGCACAAGCTATAAATACAGCTCTCAAAGACATTGTAAATATTGTACATAGTATGTAACATTGATATAGTATGTAAAACTTTTGAAGATGTAAATAAGCCACTGAATTTTTTAAATTGGAAAGTATACAGTAAACCGAGAATTGGAAGAAAAGGGTGAGGAGTTGCGATATGCATAAATGAAAACAACACAAAATTTTTAGTAGAAGAGTGCCACAAATATGAAGATCCTGACTACGAATCAGTAGCAGTTACTATAACAACTGACCTTGGCATCAAAGTATGTTTATTATGCCCATACATACCACCTGAGAGGCATGACCAAATTGAAAAACTGTGTGCCAAAATTGAGGAAAAGAAACAAAGAGACACATTCCTTATCGTAACTGGAGATATGAACGCAAAGAGCTTAGAATTGGGAAACAAGAAGGCTAATAGAGCTGGCCAGATTATGGAAAATTTATTAACAAAGAGTATGATTTGCATACATGATGGCCAGCCAACAAGAAGGAACTCAGACTCAGTCATCGATATTATACTAATGAGTTCACAACACCAACAGTACCTAACAAGGTTTGACACTCTAATACATGAGTCAAAAAGATCTGACCACATAAGTGTTCTCACAGAAGTAAATATATGCACAGATGATACAAGGCCAACCAATAAACGAATATGGCAGCTGAATAAAGTAGACTGGATAGAATGGGAAAAAAATAGAAGAAAAGTATGCTGAGTGGATTGAGAACAGACCACAAGACAACCTTCCTTTTAGCGAAATATACAACAGTTTCTCTGATATCATCACCAGTACGCAAAAAGAACTGATCCCTCAGAAAGAAATTAAACAAAGAAAACATCAAAAACCGTGTTGGTGGAACAATGATGTCAAATCAGCAAAAAAGCATCTAAACTACTGTCAAAAACAATATAGAAGAAGAAGTACACCACAAAATAAACAAAAACTCATTGAGGCTGAAGATAAACTGGAGAAAACAAAAACAGAAGCCCAAGACCTTTGGAGTAACAAGTTAGTCAGTGAGTTCAGCACTGCTAATAACTCAAGAGATTTTTGGAACACCTTTAAAAAAATGACAAGAAAAACAACAGACAACTCCATCCTGCCACTTTTAGATGAAAATAAGACCCCAGTATTTGAGCATAAAGGAAAAGCAGAGATACTAGAAAAGGCTTTTTTTGGAGGACAACATTTAAATGATAATATGTTTGACAAAAATTTTTGCAACAAAATTACCCTTGAGTATGAAAAACTACAACTGCAAATAACAAGAAAAACAAAGGGTGAGAACGAATCAAGAAATGAAATGATGGACAGAGAAATTGATACAGAGGAAATAGAATCAGCAATATACAGGCTAAAAACAGGTACAGCTCCAGGGCCGGATCAACACTATCCAGAGTTCTTTAAAATGCAGAGAACTTTATCACTTCTATGCAAATAATGATGAATATAATCTGGAAAAAGGGAGAGCTCCCTCAAGAATGGAAATCAGCTGATGTAAAATTCCTAAGAAAACCAGGGAAATCAAGCTATTATGTAACATCATTATATAGGCCTATTAGCCTGACATGCATTATGTGTAAGCTCATGGAGAAAGTCATCCTGGAGAGACTTGTGTCATTCTTGGAGGGGCACAGACTAATAGATGCAACGCAAGAAGGCTTTAGGAAACATCACTCAACCACAATCGCCTTGATGCGCTTAGTACAGAGCATTGTGGATGGCTTCAACTGCGAAGAAACAACTATAGCTTGGATGCTAGACCTTGAAAAAGCCTACGACTCAGTATGGCGTGAGGGACTGATGGTCAAACTGTACAACATTGGAATACATGGAAAAATCTGGAGATGGATCAACAACTTTTTATCAACCAGAACAGCAAAATGCATACTTGGTGATTTTACAGGAAAAGAATTTGAGACAAAGATTGGGTTTCCATAAGGATCAGTTCTATCACCTACTCTTTTCAACATCTTCATAGCAGATATTATGAATGACACCTCTGGTAACAACTGTAAATTTGCAGATGATGGAACCTTGTGGCATAAGGGACAAGATCTTGAAAATGTCAAAAGTGAAACAACAAAAGATATTGAAAAAAATTATTAACTGGATAAGGAAATGGAGAATAAATGTTAACATGGACAAATGTGAAGTTTGTATTTTTACAAAAGAAGAACTATCACCACAAGAGAAAGAATTAAAAGTGAACAATTACTATTTCAAATACAGCCAAACACCAAAGTTACTTGGAATCATCTTAGACGAAAAGGTCCAGTTTGATTATCATATCAACAATATAGAAAAGAAAGCCAACAGTGCAATCCATGTCATACGAGAAATTAAAGGCTTAGCAAACATAGAGAGAACAAAACTCTTGATGATTTATAATAGTCTAGTGAGGTCTGTCATTGAATATGGCTGCCCAGTATGGCAAATAACATCGCCAGATAAGTTAAAGAAACTGGAGGCAGTGCAACGAAAAGGGTTAGCAATCTGTCTGGGGCTACCTGGAACAGCTGGTAGAGAAGCCATGGAAGTAGAGGCAAACATAACCCCAGTTGACTTACGATTAGAAGAAATAGCAGTAAGAGAACTAGCAAAAATCCAGTCAAAAACATAGCTGAACCCATAAAACAACAACTGGAAGAATACATGACAGACACAAATGGATATGAAATACAAGAATCACCAATGGGAAAAGTAGTAAACCAGGCAGTCGACATGTTCAAAGCCATCAAGGTTGACATAAAGCTGATTGAGCCTGAAATAACATACAAGGCAGGAATAGAGATGATGACGATGACAAGACCAAGTTATTGGAGCCGACTAGGGAGCTCAAAGAATCGAACAAACGAGCAAACTGAGGAGAGCAAGGAAGTAGTCAGGACACTAATATGAAATCCAAATGAGTCAACAATTACAGCTTTCACAGATGGATCATGCCAAGGTAATGCTGGACCATGTGGGGCTGGTGCAGTGCTCTATCCAGGTAGTGGGAATGGCATCACCCTAAAGAGACCAGTTGCCCAAAGAGGTTCCATATTACTGGCAGAGTTGGTGGCAGTCCTCATAGTTGTAGAACATGTGATTACATCTTTGAAAGAGGGTTTCAGCGAACTACACATCCTCTCCGATAGCCAAACACCAGTTGGTATCTTGTCACTCAATTGGAAATCCTCCAACTATATAGATACTATTACTGATATCAGGGAAAGCATAGGGACGTTGCTTCGATATGGAATACAGACAAAGCTGTCTTGGGTCCCAGGCCATGCTAATATAGCTGGGAACGAAGAAGCAGACGGACTAGCAAAAGAAGCAATGTTATTACCTTGTCAGATGTCAAACAAGCAGTGAGGACCTCTACTAAGATAAAATGGCAAAACAGATGGACAATCGGTGACTCAGGTCGTCATCTACAGTCAATTATTCCGATAGTGGGTCATCGAAGTATGCTAGATAGACCAAATAGAGTTATTGGCAAAATACTAACAGAATTGAGAACAGGGTACAACAGGCTAAATAAATACCTCCATAACATAGGTCAGTTCCTCACGCCATTTTGCGAGTGTGGTGAAGAAGAAACATCGGAACATTTCATGCTGTGGTGTCCTAAATACAACCAGGAAAGAGATGTACTAGCAAGACAAATGAACAACATGAATGTCCCTATGGAACTTGGGTATCTTGTGAGTGACACAGCGAAAGACAAATACATAGAGATCATTCAAGTGGTAGACGACTTTATCTGCAAGACAGGGCGGTTTCCAGAGACATCAAGCCCTAATTTATCATGATCCTGCACATAACCATCTAAACCTTTAAGTACAGAGAGAAAATACCAGAGCAGAACACAAGTACCAGTGTGAGAATACAGTACACCAGAGACCAGTAGTGTCACTTCATGACCTTAGGATCAGGATCAGGATGGCCAGAGTTGAAAATGTTAAATTTTAGATCAACCCATGAACATTTCTCAGACGTTTAGCCTTTATTTAACTCCGGTATTTAACATTAAAATAGAGGTACACATGTACTGATATGTGTTCGGTTCTTTTGTCGCATGGTCGTACAGACAACAAAGATTTAAACACAGTAGTCGGAAATTTTATCAACATTTCATTTCAGGTGATTGACAATCTCACCTTTTCAAGTAAATAAAACAACTGTTGATGTTAAAACTGCCATATTTCTCACTCAGACAATCCGCAAAAAACATTCCTTTCGACAGCTCCATCATCAGACGACCAGTTATCGATTTTCTCGCATTTTTACATCACGTTAAATGGAAACCTATGAGACGTTCCGAAGGGGTTGTATTGGCCCTGATCGGAATACGGCCAATTCAAGGAAAATCGATATTGGCTGACTTTTTCTGTATTGGCCGTGTCAGTGCTATGATATTGTAAGGGCAGATTCTTAATTATTTAAGTCAATAACACACTAGTTAATCAATAATGTATATTATTTATTTCTTTTGAAATCTTGACATTTTGTCGATTGTTTATTTTCATCGCCATGCTGTTAATTTGTTCCGAAAACGTTATGAACACAGAGGAATTTTTCTAGATGGGAGATAATTTTATACCACTTGATTTCCCGCTGCTGTCAATGCATTGATGTATTGATATTTTTTTCGTATAAAAAAATATTTGTTTCCGGAATGAAGACGATTAAAAAGTCTCGTATTGCATTGCTGTTATTATAAGATATCTAAAAGCTTTTATAGACTTTTGCTTTTCAAGATTGTGATCATGGACTCAGTAGTACCTGTTTTAGGTTTAATTCGTATGTTTATTATACTGTGAAGAACGGGACAAAACACTAGGAGGTTTGGGTACCCATAAACCAGTTTAACCGTATTACTAGATTTTCCTACTGCCGGTACTCCGACTGTTTCGAGTTCTCATCGTTGTTAACGTTGTGTTTTGTGTTGTGTTTTTTTTTTGGGGGGGGGGGGGAAATATTAGCTTGTACAGTTCCTTGGTACATTGTGGCATGTGATTGTGTTTTTCGGTCATTGAATGAAAGTGACAACAAAAGTCAGAATCGATCAAAGGAAGAGACCAGTAAGGAAAATCCGTATAACTTTCGACTGAATCAGGGGGACACAATCCGACACAGAACATTTTTTGGCAAGCCGTCATATTCCCGACTTGGAACGGGCATTTTATAAATAAAATGGTGGGTTAAACCAGGTTTATTGATGCATCAACCTCCCGCTTATATGACGACTAACTATAGCTTCTGTGTGCCCAGATTGTGTTAAATTGTGTGAATATAACGATGAAGTTATTTCCTGTTACCTTTTTTATGCCATTTTTGTGGCCTCCTATCATAAAATAATACAATTATAACTATAACATTCCCTCCTTACCAAAATAGTAAAATCTACCATGTAGACAATACGGTACAGATATCGTCAATAACAGTATGTCGACAATATTGGCGATATTGAAAAATGTAAGAGAGAGTAACATTATCGACAACATATAAATGGAAGAAACGATGTCGATCTTGTCAACATGGTGGTGTCGACAATGTCTGATAGGTTGACAACATTTAAAAGATCAAACGATGGCGACAATGTTGTCCCGATATCATCAACATCACGATATCGATGATGTTAACGTTATGTAAGATGTAGAAACAATGTCGTTCCGATATTATCATCATAAAAACAATGTCTGCGATGTCGACAACATGAGGGAATTATAATGGATTCAGACTATGTGGTACCGATATCGTGAATATAACGATGTCGTCAACTTGTTGAAAAGATGTATGCAATTTCGTATCGATATCCTCCACATTCTGGTCGAAAATACATGTGATGTTGACAACATGTATAAAGTAAGTGAGAACCGAACCGTCAATCTAAAACGAATAATCCAAGGACAATGGCAACATCGGAAACAAAAAAGAAACAGAGATACAACACAAGTAAGGCACAGAAAAAGAAAAATGAAGACACACACACACAAAGATGAATAACACGGACCCAATAAAAAAAACCATGGGTGAGATCAGGTGCACCGGTAGAGTAAGCAATTCCTGCTTCTTATAAGACGTGTTGAACATGTCAAATCCGGTAGTAAAGTCAAATCCGGTAGAGGAAACAACAAATAAGCTTTAAAGGGAAATATCTGATGTCATCTTGGAAACAGATATCCCATAGCGGTCCACGAGATGGTGATGTCGACCGTAAAACTTCTGGAGGGATGCCTTCAAGTTTTGGGTAACATCCTTGTTGGAGTAGCCTATTTGTGAGCAACCGGGCTCTATCAAGGAAGTCACTGTATCGAACACAGGCTCTTGAACAGCGAATGAGCTTGAAGATGTAAATTCATATACGGGCGCTGTTGGGATGTTGCTACAAAGAAAGGGGAAGTTTACTATTGGAAAGATGAAGTCATCGCGTTTGTCGTACAGCTTACCTTGAAGTTTACCTCTGTTTTCAATTTCAAGATGAAGGTCAAGGAAAGAGGCTGATGTGGAAGTTTCTGTGGTATCCTTAATTTCGAGCTCTTTTGGATAGATCAGATGAAGAAAATCACCAAAGCGTTGGGTGTTTAGTGACAAAATATCAACTGTATAACGGAAGCTGAAATTTAAGGATTGGGCCGATTTTTTATCTTTATATTGAAGAAGCCCTTCGATGAATTCAGCCTCATAAGAGTGGAGAAACGGATCGGCTAGGAGAGGCGCACAATTTGTGCCCATAAGAATTCCGATAATCTGTTGAAAAACAAGTCCTCCAAACTGGACAAATATATTGTCGATCAGAAACATTTTAATCACTTCTCCCTCTGTATATTCTATAAGGTAGAATGTCGTATCGATATCGTTATGTCTATATAATATGAAAAAGAAAGGCAATGGGGTAAATGTCAAGGAGACAACATCCCATATCCAGGTTAAAACGACCCAAAACAAAGCATCTAGGGGTCACCGTACGATCTTCAACACAGTGAGGAACCTCACACCATATAGCAAGCCCCCAAAAGGTAAAAAGTGAATAAATCAATGGAAACAAACCACATCCAATAACCCAAATATCAAGAAACTTTGAAGACAAGTACAAGCCAATGACCAACATATTCCTGACTTGGGGCAGGCGCAAAAATTGCGGTGGGGTCAAACTCGTTTTCTCGGGTTCAAACCCTCCCCCTATGTGTGGTGAATGGCTAAAAAATAAAAAGAATCACAGTAAAAATCAAACTAGAAAAAAGTCCAACTTATCAAGACGAGTACCCTTACAATGAAGTACATAAAACATGAAGACAATACACACAGGTACTGTCCAGACAAATGTTCGCAGTTACTGACAGCTAGCTAAGGACATAATTTCCGTTGACTATGATATCAAGCCTTCTTACATATGAAATTTCAATTTAAATACTTCTAAATAGATTTGGTATAACAACATCATCAATTATGAAAGAAGAACATGATATTGTGCAATGCCAAATATTGCCAATATGAAAAATTGTTTAAATTTAGTTATGGTGTAAAGCATTGAATAGATGATCAATATTTTTGCCAACAAAAACCAGAAGTAAAGATTAAACAATAATGCTGTATTTATATCCTTTATGAATAAGTTTGTTCAACGTCTATATAAGGTAGAATGTCGTACCGATATCCTTATGTCTATATAATGTCTATATAAGGTAGAATGTCGTACCGATATCGTTATGTCTCTATAATGTCTATATAAGGTAGAATGTCGTACCGATATCGTTATGTCTATATAATGTCTATATAAGGTAGAATGTCGTACCGATATCGCTATGTCTATATAATGTCTATATAAGGTAGAATGTCGTACCGATATCGTTAAGATTGCGATGCGACAATTTTAGCGATGTTGACAAAATGTAAATGGTAGAAACAATGTAGACAACGTCTTACCATCGTCAGTATGTGATGTTGACATGGTCGACAGTGTCGGCGATGTCGTCGATATTTGTTAAAGGAAGAATCGATGTCGATTGTTACAATATTTGCGATGTCGATACAACATCGTGCACTGGACATAGCTCAAATGGATGTTAAACACAAACAATTATATAATTACATGTTATTCTATCATTAGTTTAAAAATAATGACAACTATTTTCGCTGAAAGTTAGTCTGTTAATCGCCAAAGATATTTTTTATAAAACCAGATATGTATAAATAGAACAGTCACTAAAACATGTCAGAAGGAAACAAATGATAACAGTATTCAAAATATCTCTTTGATATACAATGTTTAATTTATTTCTCATGGATTCAGTAAAATACCAACTGACATATTTAATTTAGGAATATGTATTGCCGTCTTCCCAGTTTACCCTGACCAACCAACATACTTGGCAATTACCACGTGGCAATTACATGACAATATGCTGATTATATAAAATTTGTCATTTTTATGAGATATATATTATTGTTTTAATTTTCAGATAAAAATGATATTGGGTATTTTTCTCGGTCCAGTAGATCCAGTTTAGAGAATACATCAAAGGCAACAACACACAGCAAAACTGACTTAAATCTATTCGAAAAGGGTATTTATTTACTTGTCTTATACTATACCTGAAGAGAACTAATGTGCATTGAAACTGAACCAAGCATTTTTCAATGTGCAGTGTTGATCCTACCTAGAGAACCTAAGACTATGGAATGTGCCCTTACCATGATAAAATAAAGTGATATCTGGTTCGAAGAGCACGGCTTTCAGTAAATTGGTTATAGACTTATCTGTTGTATCATTGAATTGTATATATATATCAAAATGTGTTCATGCAATGCATTATCATTATTTTTATAAGGTTTTCCACTATATATTGCTGTCGAAATTGAAATTATCCCGTGTCCGAATTGGTCTGTTGGACATGATGGCGCGTAAAATTCTACATAGTTAAGCACTGTCTGTATAGATGTGACACTTTGCACGTACTTAGCGCTCAATTTAAATGACGATGTATTTAATGAGTACTATAACCAGACAAATGAAAAGTTCATAGGAATATCTTTAACGGAAGGATGTAAACAAGACGCGCATGTAGAATTAGAATTAGATCATTTTTATTGATCAAATCAATGAAAATAAATACCACACTTATGTCATGTTGGTCCTCTATGAAATGTGATTTCCTGTGCCGGGTACTGTTATTTCACGTTATCTGCATAGGTTAAAAACGAGGGACAAGACTTCCAATCAATCTTGGTTAGTTTAACAAGATACTTAAATTTAAATGACATTAAATAACTGAATTGCTTCCAAAACATTCACCGATGTGTCAATGATATAAAACAGAATTTGTAATGATAGAAGGAGGGAATAAAGCACAAAATATGGAAGAGCCAACGAGTTTGCAACTTTTTATCTAAATATTCAAATGACACACTGACTTCAGAAACCAATCCATTACTCTAATTTATTTTGCCCTAGACCAATTTGAAATATCAGAAAATACTGTAATTTATATATTTTGCGTTTTTCATTATTCAGTGGTACTGTGATTTCTCGTGCTATATTTAAAAGGTTCGTGACTGAAGGACCGAAAAACGTTACCTATTCAGTCAGACTCGTCAAAGATTGAAATATGACCATATGTAAAGTACGAGGAATAACTCTCAACTACAAAGACTTTCGAAACGCCAACTACAAACGCGCGAGGCGTCGTGAATACCGTGACTGACGAGGGACACGAAAAGATTACTTTACCGGCAACTTAAATAAAGATTACAAAATCGTGTATGAAAGTTGCAATGACGTAGCACAAATAGAGAATCAAAAGGGGCTAGAGTTACGGTATGGAGAAAGAAAAAACCTGTGACAAATGACTCTACGAGAGAACAGAACATAAAGTGAAACAAATTGATAGAAAACAGACAAGCGAGGCAACTCAAACAATAGAAAAGTTCGGAAGACCAAGCTATGGAAATACTCACAATAAAAGAGCTTCCTGTGTAAAGGAACATCAAAAAGCAAAGATGAAGATAATGAGTTCATAAGAAAAAAGACCTAGGTTAGGGTTAGGTTTTTTGGTATGGTAGGTTGGTAAATTATTATCAAAGTGGGTACGGAAGGGATGAATAAATGATTAAAAGTCCCATCGTCACACCACTCTCACATACTATTACTAAAAAGAAAATGTCATCCGATGAAAGTAGGCCACGTAGAATTATGAATGAAATTTCTTGCGTCACACAGAATTATTGAATGAAACTGTTGATGCTGAGCCTGCGCAGTTCGCATGTTTATAATTTCTGTCCGATAACTGGTTAAAAACTTGATTGTGGCAAATTTCACTGCTACCCTTTGTGCCTAAATATTGCTTTTTCCGATTCAATTGAAATTGAAATATAACTTTTTTCGCTTCAAAACGTTTTTTGACAATAACTTCCGATGTGATAGTTTTGTCGGAGGGTTATAAAATACATCGCACAATGATATCTGTTGTGAAAATTGAGACTGAATATCGCATAATCTCTGATTCAGACCATAAAAAGCGCAGGTAAATTATGCATATTTTTAATATATCACATAAGTTAAAGAGTGCTCGTAGCACGTGCATCTCAGTATCGCACTGTCCTCCTCCAACCGCATAAGTATGATCATGATGCCGTTGTATGCCCTATATTGCCGCCATTTTGCCAAAACAGATCATGGTAATCTTGCAACTTAATCTGACTCAACTATATTTGCCAGCTCTCTCCGCCTCCCTTTGAATCAAATGGTTGTCTCTTGAAGTGGCTATGCTCACAATAACCTTTGGTGTGATTTTGTTTGTCTGAGGGTTATGGAATAAGCTATCATTGCGCAATGATATAGGCTGTGGAATTGAAAGCAAAAGTGCTAAGAGTTTCATAAATGCAGGTAAATTGTGCATATTTTGTAACTGATAAAAAGTATTTAAAGAGTTCTCGAAGCCCGTGCATCTCTGTCTCGCATTGTCTCCCTCTTATTGAATAAATATGTACCGACCATGCCGTTGGATATTGTCGCCTCTCACTAAGTGCAGGTAAATTGTGCATATTTTTGTCACAGATTAGCATATATTTTCAACACATAATTTAAACTGCTCGAAGCCTATGCATCTCAGTCTCGCACTGTTTCCCTTTTATCGCATAAATATGATGCCCTATATTGTTGCCATTTTGGCTAAATCATGTTGTACCACTGTAGACCATTGTTATTTTGTGTGTTTGTACTTCACAAGATTTCTTATCTATTCATTTCCTTTTTTTCATCTGAATAGATGAGTGGTAATATATACAGTAGGGTGCAGACATAACCTCTCGCCAAGTTAACTTGAACCAGTCATAAAAGTTCTTCTAAGTTAACTTAGGACCGTTTTCAAGTTAACCTAGACCAGTCATAGAGCAGTCATAAAAGCTACCCCAAGTTAACTTTAGAACTGTTCTAGAGCCTTGACTGCTCTGACCTGTTCTGGTCATAGAATCCTGACTGCTTTGACCTGTTCTGGTCGTAGAGCCCTGACTGCTCTGACCTGTTCTGGTCATAGAGCCCCAACCGCTCTAACCAGTCATAGAATCCTGACTGCTCTGACCTGTCATAGAGCCCTGACTGCTTTAATGTTACAGCAATGGAAACGTTCAACATTCCCAAATTGGCGCCCATCGTGTGCACTCGTCGTGTAACGTGTAACGTTCTCCGTTCATTGCGTGTATCGTGTAACGTGCATTTACTACTTTCATTCAAAAGACCACATTTTATA
The DNA here is from genome assembly GCA_002080025.1 of Modiolus philippinarum. Lineage (NCBI taxonomy): Eukaryota > Metazoa > Mollusca > Bivalvia > Mytilida > Modiolidae > Modiolus > Modiolus philippinarum. Next base: position 343,843 of record MJUU01017103.1, on the reverse strand, counting down.
GATATATTTGCCCGTTTTCTCTGCCTAGAAAAACTATTTATTTTCATGAAAATTTCGAACAAATGAAATTATTTATTTCCACGACAAGTAGGATTAAAATATTCATTTGTTCTTTCTGGGACCTGGGACTAATATAAGCCCAGCGCTGGGACCAAGATTAAATTATTTATTTACAAAATCGCCCAATTCCCACCCCTGAAAATCAACTGGTCGTCCCCTTACTTCTGTTTTTTGAAAGATAATATAGAAATTTACAACTGCAACTTTAAAACTTTAAAAAACATATTAACATATACAATATCACATGTTTTGGGCTACACGTTTCATGAAGAAAATCTGTCTTGTACAGAAAGTTGAAGTATTGCGGGCATCGATATAATATCGAATGAAGAAAATCTGCCTTTTCTTATATATTTCATCTTTAATTACAGCAAGTTGAAGTATTGCGGGCATCGATATAATATCAAATGAAGAAAATCTGCCTTTTGTTATATATTTTAGGTTAAATTACAGAAAGTTGAAGTATTGCGACCATCGATATAATATCGAATGAAGAAAATCTGCCTTTTCTGATATATTTCATCTTAAATTACAGCAAGTTGAAGTATTGCAGGCATCGATATAATATGGAATGAAGAAAATCTGCCTTTTGTTATATATTTTAGGTTAAATTACAGAAAGTTGAAGTATTATGACCATCGATATAATATTGAATGAAGAAAATCTGCATTTTGTTATATATTTCATGTTAAATTACATTACGAGCATCCATATAATATGGAATGAAGAAAATCTGCTTTTTATTATATATTTTAGGTTAAATTACAGAAAGTTGAAGTATTGCGGGCATCGATATAATATCGAATGAAGAAATTCTGCTTTTTATTATATATTTTAGGTAAAATAACAGAAAGTTGAAGTATTTCGGGCATCGATATAATATTGAATGATGAAAATCTGCCTTTTGTTATATATTTCATGTTAAATCACAGCAAGTTTAAGTATTGTGGGCATCGGTATAATATCGAATGAAGAAAATCTGCTTTTTCTTATATATTTTAGGTTAAATTACAGAAAGTTGAGGTATTGCGGCCATCGATATAATATCGAATGAAGAAAATCTGTCTTTTCTTATACATTTCATGTTAAATTACAGGAAGTTGAAGTATTGCGGGCATCAATATAATATCGAATGAAGAAAATCTGCTTTTTCTTATATATTTTAGGTTAAATAACATAAAGTTCAAGTATTGCGGGCATCAATATAATAAAGGTTTTAACTGGGATAATAAAATAAATCACCTAAATGATTTAAATCTCATCAATGATGAGATAAACAAAGAAATTATTAATGCTATTGATTTATTTGTACCTAAGAAGAAATTTCGAGTAAGACCCAAGGACAAACCTTGGATTAATTATGATATTAAACGCAAAATGCGTAGGAGAAATCGTATACATAAAAGAGCTGTTGGGCGTAACCTTGCAGGTGATTGGGAGAGTTTTAGAAACATTAGAAAGGAAGTCATTCAAATGGTCAGGGAAGCCAAAAAGAATTATATTATTAACTTACAAAATTCTTTAGTTGATAAATCAATCCCACCAGGAAAGTGGTGGAGAATAGCTAAAGGTATTACTAAATTTAAAAATAAAGCTAGCAATAAGGGTCCAATTAAGGTTCAAGGTGAAATTTTTTACCACCCTGCTGAGAAAGCAGCTGCCATAAATGATTATTTTGCCTCTGTTTCATCTCTGGATAACGAACCGGAACTACCAAATATCCCTCCACTCTCACCTTGTGAGCTCTCAGACATAATAATAACTGAACAAGAAGTTATCGATCAGTTTCAAATTCTAAACATAAACAAACCTGCTGGGCCAGACAATTTACCACCAAAATTTTTGAAAGCTGTCTTCCCGTCGCTGGTGAAGCCCATTACTATATTGTTCAATAAAAGTTTACAATGCGGAGTTTTCCCTAGCGACTGGAAGTTAGCCAATGTTACTGCTGTTTATAAAGGAAAGGGTGAGAGTGAGAATGTTTCAAATTATAGACCAATATCTGTAACTAGTTATGACGTCATTATGAAAAATTTAGATGTAGGCAAAGATGTACGGTTCATTTTTTGTGATGTCTCCAAGGCCTTTGACAGAGTATGGCATAGGGGATTATTATATAAGCTGCAAAAATACGGAATAAATGGTAATTTATTAAATTGGTTCAGAAGTTATCTCTCTGATCGGAGACAACGTGTCTACATGGATGGAAGTTCTTCTCCCTGGAAAACTATCAATGCTGGAGTTCCACAGGTATCTATACTTGGTCCATATTTGTTTATTTTATTCGTCAATGACATAGTAGATGTTGTCTCTAATAATATTAAACTTTTTGCTGATGATACATCGCTCTACTGTGTTGTTGACGACCATAACTCAGCCGCGGAGTCTTTGAATGATGACTTGAACGAATTACATACCTGGTCCTCAAATTGGGGTGTTAAATTTAATTCTACTAAGACTAAATCCATGTTATTTACTAGAAAACAAAATGTTGGCTGTCCAACATTATATATGGACAATACTCCACTTGAAGAGACTAACACCCATAAACATTTAGGACTTACCTTCAATTCTAAAGGTCTCTGGAGAGATCACATTGATGAAATCTACACCAAAGCCTGTTCACGTCTCAATATATTGAGAATGTTGAAATATAATATTGACAGAACGTCTCTAGAAAAATTATATATAGGTTTTATTAGACCAATTTTAGAATATGGTAATATTGTTTGGGATAACTGTACCCAGCAGGAATCAAATCTAATTGAGTCAGTTCAATATGAAGCTGCTCGCATTATAACCGGAATGAGAAGGGGAACCTCAAGATCAAACATGTATAAAGAATTAGGCTGGGACTCATTGGAAGTAAGACGCAAAAATCAAAAGTTGATTCTTGTTTATAAGGCCCTTCATGGTGATCTCACTTCTTATTTTTCTGATCACTTTTTAACTCAAGTTAATAATAACGATGACTTTCCGCTTAGAAACCCCCGTTATTTTAAAATACCATACGCACGCACAGTCGTATAAAAAAGTTTTTTTTCCAAGTGCCTTAGATGCATGGAATCAGTTAGATGTAGATACTGAAAATCTTACATCAATTTCTTTATTTAAAAATAAACTTAATCAAGATCTGGATAAAGCGCCGAAGCATTTTGCCATTGGACCTCGAAGACTTAATATTATTTACTGCCAGCTTCGAAATGAAGTTAGCAATCTAAAACATCATTTATTTCTTTCACACTTGTCCGAGAGCTCTGTATGTGAGTGTGGTATGGGTATTGAGGATAATTTTCATTACTTCTGGGTCTGTCCTAAATATATTCAACAGCGTGTTCAACTCTCTTTGCAACTCAGAAAATTTGGGAATATATTGGATTCGAATACTCTTCTGGGAAATAACAGTGATTTATCATCTGATGAAAATACAGAAATTACCATGGCAGTCATATCTTATATTGATACAACTAAAAGGTTTAATTAACACAGTGATGCTGCATGCATACATACATATATGCATATGAATGATTTAGTTACATTTTTATTTAGCAAAGTGTTTGATGTCATGATCCCAAACAGCAAGTTTCAAATGTCTTTTTTTTTCTTTTTTGTTCTGTTTGTTTGTGTATATTCTTTTTTCCCCTGCTTATTCTCTATTTTTATTTATCTTTCATCCCATTTTAGATTTACTCTGCCTGATAAAAAATAAAATATTCATTAAAATTATATTTAAAAATAGTTCAATAGTATGAAATCATTGATGGGCTACAAACCATTTTTATTTCTCCATTAAATATCCAAAATATTTAAGATATATAGAGATACATAAATTCTAAGAAATTATGTTTAATCTTATACTCTAATAATTT
>MJUU01017103.1:264697-333742 GCA_002080025.1 Modiolus philippinarum | reverse complement strand
TTTTTTTGAACTAGCCCTTGTATGAACCTAGCTTCATACGAATAAAGAAACAAGTCTGCTGAATTAACGGAAACGTTAAATCTCAAAATATATAAGAAGTTGATCATACATTAGACTGAAATTCAACAATTATTTATGTTAGATTCATCGGAAAGTGATACACGCCGTCATTTACAAATACGTTTGCTGCTCTCACTTACTTTATCTTAAACTACTCTAATATACAAAATAAGTGGAAATGTTTACATCTGCCAGTTTCGGTGGCTCAATTTAATTTAATAATCGATAAAGATCAAAAGTAATTAGTTAAAAAAAGATACATTTTCACAATTTTAGGAGCCAGAATGTGTGTCCCACATTCCAAGTAATGTGTTTACAGTATGTTTTTGTGTGAACTTTAAGTAAAATATAGTACCTTTGCAGCCACGTCTGCAAAAGGTTATAGCTTCTGTAAATAATATGCATAGAAATCAGGACAAATTTCACATGTAAAAAATACTAAAAAAAATTTCTTACAATTTCAGGTTTTACACCGGTCTCCCCTTTTCCTTTCTAGCATCCTTGAGTTTCTCACAAGACACGAGTTGAATGTTTTTCTCGTTAATATACAAATAAAAAGTAGGGAAAATTACTACATCCGAAGATAACGTAAACAAAATTCTTTTGTCACTAGCGACAGAGTTTTCGTGATGTACAAACAATGTATGAATTTTGCAACGTGTTCCAGTCATATGATATTGTTCAAGGATAAAGTCAAATTTGAATAAAATTTAAACAAGAAATGACGACTTTAATATAAGGAGTAAGTAATGGAATAAATACTTATATAAAATTATATTATCAACTGAAATCGTGTGATGTAATCATGGTAATAAAGAAAAATTAATCTGTATATAGTTGTATGTATCCAGTAGGTACATTGTCTTTTATGGTGAAGTTTATCTTGAGGAAAAAATTTAGTGAAAATTGGCTGTTAAATTGTGCAGTTCCCATGCTCATGTTTAAATTTTAATTTCATTTCACAGTATGAGATATAGGCTATTGAAGATAGAAAACTGCATTATTAATAGGAAAGCAAGTTTTTGTGTCAATGTTGAATATTTAAGATAGGACTTAAAGATGGGAATACTGGATTGTTTGTTTTTAAATTTTAGATAGATATGAAATCTTTAGACCATATATACTTGAGTAGTAATCGCTTAGATGTTGTTTTATCTCACTGAAATAGGCACAGAAATGTACTTTTATTTGTCATATGAAAAGTCCTGTGCACAAAGTATTTTATAGTCACCTACTAGTGAAGCCAAAAAAGGTAAAGGATGTTGAGGAGTAAATCAAATTTTTGTGCAGAGAATAACAAAAACTGAAATATGAAGTTGACACATGTTTTGAAGGTCATGTAGAAGAATGTCAAGGTCAAAGTTGCTGAAAATAGAGAATAAATAGATGATATAACAAGCTTTGGTGTCAAACTTTTCCAAATGTCCCTCAGAAAATATAGAAAGTTTGGCCCCTTTGAACATGGTTATGGTGCATAGGAATATGTTTGGAACGCATGAGAGGTCTATAGGTTTGGATTACAGTTTCTTTAATAAAATACTGTAAACCAACTTATTTCCACAGATACTTTACTTCTTGTTTCGATATAAAAAGAATCATAACTATATATTTCCTGAAAACAAAAGTTGGCCAAAGGGAGATAAATCAAATTAATATGTGGAATTATTAAACTTTTAAGAAAGTATATTTTAATGACATTGCATCTAGAACCTTTTCCTTAATATATAATGCAATAATATCCATTACATAATAAGCAGTGAATTTGTTATGCTATACACATGTTTCAGGGAGTAACCTCTCATCATCAGCATTAAAATCAAATGATATGGAAAAGTACTCATTACCAAAAATATCGAATCGGAGGCAAAATCCAGTACAAAGGACATCCATCGATGAAACTCCTCTTTGAGAAAAGGTTTCTTTACATCTACAGAATTTTAAAAAAGACATTTTAATTAATTCAATAGAGTTTAAAAGGGTGTATCTATTCCGATTTGCCTTTTTAAGTTCATACTAGAATTTGTAAATACACATTATTAATTCTCAGAAACACATAACTTTCCATTCATGCTGTATTTTTCTTCTTATCTGCTATTCGGGGTATATAAATGTTTCACCATACACATCTTGTTTGTTTATGTCTAGCACGACAATTTCAGAAGCGATGAAGAAACGAACGATTGGAATTTTACAGAACGTTACAAATAATTATTAAAACACCGAAAACAGAAATTCCTAGCGGATTTTTGAAGCAATATGAGCTACTGTGTGATAGATTATGTCACTTATTATCTTATCCATACGGTATAGTAAGTGACAACTAAAATGTATAAAATGATGCTGTACTATCTTTATTTTAGGTAACAAGTTTTTTTTTAATTTCAGTTGCCATAGTAGCTGGCATTTTTTGTTCCTGTATTGTGTTTCCTATCGTTATCATTGGTTTGTGCATTAAAAGTTTAAAGAAAAGATTAAAATCGGTGAAAAGGGATCTGGAGGAAATACAGAGAGACAAAGTTGAGATTGAAGAAAAACTAACATATCTTCTTGAAAACAAGGGAAAACCAACGTTGAAGTTTGTAAGTATTACTGCAGATTGAAACAATTTATTGTCCCCCGCCTTTCGCGAAAGCGGGGGACTATAGAATTCGCCTTTCCGTCATTCCGTCATTCCGGATTTCGTTTCCGGATGATAACTTGAGTATCCCTTTCCCGATTGAAACAAAACTTATACAGATGGAAGGAATAGGAAAGGGCAAGAACCCATTTGATTTTGAGGTCAGTAGGTCAAAGGTCAAGGTCACAACTTCTAAAAATAGAATTTATTGCACCAAAATTTGGTCCGTGTGGGAAATTTTTATTTTTTATCCGATTTCGATGGGATTTTTTCCATTAGATTCCTCTCAATGAATGCTTTTATACATATGCCAACAGATTTCTGGTATCTCTCACCGTTTTCAAGATAATTGGGGTCAAATGTGTTGGGGGGGGGTGGGGGTGCCAAAAATTTTTTTTTTTTTATTTTTCATCGGATTTTGATGGGGGTTTTTGCAAATGCTTCCTCGTGAAAAATGCAATAAAACTCTCCCCAAACATTTTTTTTCATCTTGTACCGTTTTTCAGGTAAAAGGAACATACAACTCTAAGGCGGGGGACCTTGAGCACTGCTCTATTTTTTTTATATCAAAGCTTAGTAGTTTAGATGTCTTTTACTAATTTTAGTTCTTATTTTATATAATTTATAAAATCTCAGTGATGTCACAAAAATCAACTGATATGTTAATTAGCATTTGTGGTTGACAAGGTCATAGTAAGATCACTATATAGTAATCTATATAGCAATGACGAAGACTTTATCGTACCATTTTTTTAGTGTCGGTCTGATTCTGGATCTGTAAATGCATATTTCACTTTGAGTTATTCAACTTTTTTGTCGATTCACTTTTTAAAAATTTATTTCAAAAAAATATTTTGGTTCTGCTGTCGAAACTGTTATCATTTGTATACTAATATATAGGTTGACAACTCTAAAAACTAAGATAATATCATGAGAGATTATGTTGAGCTTGATAAATTATAGATAGATAGATATAGGCTGATATTAAGACAAAAAATGTGATATCTGCAAATTTGAATCGGCATATTTTTAGTTATTCCCTTAATGGTGTGACATCTATGGTAACATCGCCTGCACTTTGGCAGAGTTTGTGTTTAGCGTTAACGAAGGCAGTGTTGTGATTAATGGAATAATGCTTGGGTAGACAGGAAAAGCCAAAAGTTCCATATTAAATTCTACTCTATGAAATAAATAAACAAACAAGAGGCTCTCAAGAGCCTGTATCGCTCACCTGGGTCCTATGCAGCACTATAATTCCAAATTGATGGTCCATCTTTGATGGTGTATGTACATAAAAATCAGAAACTTTTTATAAAATAGAATTAAAATTGTTCAAGCAGTATCAGAGAAGATTTTTGAATGCAGTTTCCAAACTTTAAGGGCCTATGTTAATCTACGTTCCCTACTGGCAGCTATATAACATAAAACTTTTAAGAGGGTTACCCAGGGACTATCATATCAAAATTTTACTGAGATTGTTCAAGCAGTTTCAGAGCAGATATTTTTCGCATTTCCCATTGGGTCCTATGTTAAACTAAGTTTTGCCACTGGTGGCCATGTCGGAAGACGGATCAGCACCAAAGTAACAAACTTGGTCAAAATCTCACAAGTTCATTTATGCAATGTTTAAATTGAATCTATTCAGTGGTTTTCTATTATATCTTTGTATGTATTTCCCCTTAGGGTCCAATTCATTACTGGAGGCTGTATTGGATGATGGATCAGCACCGAAGAAACAACACTTGGTCAGCTTCTCATAAGCATCATGTATGCAAAGTTGATTTTAATCTATTCAGCAGTTCTCTAGAAGATCTTCTGTTAAATTAAGTTCACAGCTCGTGACACTTGGTCAGCACGTGACAGGCACCATTCGTGCCACGTTTGATTTAAATCCATTCAGAAGTTCTCTAGAAGATTTTTATGCGCATTTCCCATAGGGTCCAGTGCTGTAGGTCATATACAATGACCGATCGTCACCTAAGTAAAAATACTTAGTCAGCATCTCATAAGCATTATCATAACTAAGTGTGGGTTAAAGCAATTCAGTGGTTCTTAAAAAGAAGTTCTTTGTATGCATTTTACAATTGGGTCCAATGTTAAAATTTACAATGTAGTTCCCAGCTGGCGGCCATGTTGGATGATGGATCGGCACCAAAGTAACAACACTTGGTCAGGACCTCATCAGCAACTTTCATGCCAAGTTTCGTTCAAATCCATTTGATGGTTCTCAAGAAGAAGTTCTTTGCATGAATTTTCCCATTAGGTCAAATAGTAAACTAAGTTCCCGCCGGCGGCCATCCTGGAAGAGGTCAGAAAACTTGAACGTGTTCAATAAAATATAGTCCTTAACATGCTGAACATTTTTGCAATTTAAACTTGACCTCTATCTCAAAGCGTTTTTGAAATGTAGGACAAAAAGTAAGAAATCACGAAATAAAGGGCCACAACTCATATATAGATACTTGGATTTTCTTGAAATTATTCATGTGGGTAGATCTTAGCATGCTAAACATTTTTTCAATAAAACTTTACCTCTATCTGTTATAGTTTTTTTTAATAAAAAATAAAAAACATCAAAATTTTGAAAATGTTACGGAAAAAGGGCAATAACTCTTAGACGGGTCATCAGATTTTCTTCAAAATTTCAGCATGGGTTGATCCTATAATGCTGATCATTTTTACTTCATGTCAGATTTTTGATATCTGTAACGGTTTTTGAGTTATTTGCCAAAAACTGTAATTTACCCCTATGTTTTATTTTTAGTAACGGCAGCCATGATGTTTGACCTAAGACATACAAAATAACAAATTTGAAACTACATACCCTAGTAATGATTCAGTTAAAGTTTGGTTCCATTTGACCCAATGGTTTCAGAGGAGAAGATTTTTGAAAGTGAGCTAACGACGGACGGACGACGGACGGACGGATGATGGACGCCAAGTGATGGCAATAGCTCACCCTGGCATAGATAGGTGAGCTAAAAAGGTAGTGCAGATGTACAAACCATGTCAGCACCAATCAAATTAGTAAACGTTGAGAACACACACAGTCATAAATCGTGAATCGTTAAATTGACCGACAGTTACGTAGTTTGATTTTTAAGGGAGTACGAGCCTGAGATTTCAGAAGCATTCTATATCCTCGGGTTTTATCCATTCAAACAGTGCTAAAAATTTTTGCACATGGATCACATCTTCTTGGTCATAAGTCACTTTAAAATACATAAAATAGACTGTATATAAAATTTAATTAACTTCCAATTATAATTTCATATATTTAAATGCCTATAAACATCTTATGCAAATTGAAGGAAAACTCTAGAGAGATCTGTTTCCCGCCAAAATTTTGACGTCTTATATCTCAAAAATTCCTACATGGATTTTCAAAATTTTTTGCTGAAGTTGTTCCATTAGTAGTGCTCTTCAAAACAAAAGGTCAGAATTTTAATTCTAATTACAAAATTTCTGAGACTCGTACTCCCTTAAGTACAAACCATAGCATATCTTCATCAAAGATACTTTGACATGTATCAGTGGAAATAATTGGGCATTCATTCTGCACATACATGTTGCAAGTTGCATTAAAAAGTTAAATTCCGTTATGCTGTACACGTGTTTTAAGGAGGAACTCTCATCAGCAGCATTGGAATCAAATATGCATGGAAATGATTATTTATATCTGGTAAGTGATTTACTAGTCAGCTGGGCAACTTTTTCCGGTATGAAAATACTATAAACAAAACTCCTAAGTATTTTTTTTTAGGGTGGGGGTCTCTTGACTGTGACAACATTCTGGTATTTTATATAATGCTAGATGCAGTTTTTTCTTTGGATTCTTCCTCGAAAAGCCTTTTATGGTGTGTTAACGCTTTGGCTTAGATCTTGCTATTTCCGAGCTATCCTATGCAATGCAATTACGGGGAAAATCTTTTTTACTAAGTGCCTAAATCTGTATTTATCATCTAATAATGACGAGTTTTGCTTCTTTTATTTTTTGTTGACGTTATCGTCTAGTTCTGTCCCACGAAAGTAGCGTAATTGTTACCATTTTGAGCTTTAAAGACCTCTTCAAAGATACCAGCCAGTGTGAATATATTTTAACACTGGACTCTTTGGAAACACATTTTAAGATCTTCTCTGAAACTACTAAACCAAGTAGAACCGAACTAAGTCACAATGGTCTTTACATGGTCCCTTCCAAGTCATACGTCATCAGAAATGGACGCAAGCAGGATGCATTGGACGCATTAAAGAATTGGATCTACATGTAGTAAGAATCAAACTTAATTACAACAGTCCTTGGACTGTACCCTTTTGTGCCTGGCATCTCTACATCCAATTCAAGACCACCAGTTGAAACATAATGAATATTGGATCCAATTGAAATTGCAACTTATATCTCTAAGTCATCAATTGTCCAGGTGAGCGATAAAGGCTCTTGAGAGCTAGCTTTTTGGGTGTTTTTTCCTTTCATGATGTGTCAACGCTTTGGCGTAGTTCTTACCATTTCCGAGCTATCCTTGACAATGAAATTTCGGGCATACTTTTTTTACTAAGTGTCTAAATCTGTATCATCTGATAATGACGAGGTTTGCTTATTTTGACCTTTGTTGAAGTTATGTTTTAGTTGTTCCCACGAAAGTAGCGTAACTGTTATCATTTTAAGCTTTAAAGACATCTTCCAAGATGACAGCCAGTGGGAACATATTTTAATATTGGACTCTATGGAAACACATTTTAAGATCTTCTCAGAGACCAAGTAGAACCAAACTTGGTCACAATGGTCTTTACATGGTCCCTTCCAACAATAGCCCATGTGTCATTAGAAATGGACACCAGCAGGATGTATTGGACCCATTAAAGAATTGGATCTACATGTAGTAAGAATCATAGTTAATTACAACAGTCCTTGGATTGTACCCTCTCTACATCTGAAACATAGTGATATTGGTCCCAATTCAAATTGCAATTCATTTCTCTAAGTCATCATGGTTCAGGTAATCGATATATGTTCTTGAGAACCTCTTATCACTAAATACCTTACAATTTTATTTTTCAATATCTTTATGTCACCCCAGACAAAGTCGGGGTGACATGTTGTTATTCTACGTTTCTTCTGATTATTATTATGTCACCCCAGACGAATGTCGGGGCGACATATTGTTATTGTTCTGTTTCTTCTTTTTCTTCTTCTTATTATTACTATGTCGCCCCAGACGTAGTCGGGGAGACATATTGTTATTGTTCCGTTTCTTTGTTATTATGGTTTCTTCTTATTATTATTATGTCGCCCCAGACGTAGTCGGGCCGACATATTGTTTTTCCTCCGTTTCTTATTATTATTATTATTATTATTATTATTATTATTATTCTTATTCCAGCCAAAAGTTGTCCGGTCTATTACTCAGTGATGCATGATCAGAAACTAATGAAACTTGACACAAAGTTGGAACACCATATGCAGATGTGCGTTTTGATATTTTTATTTTCAAAATGGCCGCCATTTCCAAGATGGCCGCCATTTTACGTCAAAATTTCAACGTTGCCGGATTTCAACAAAAATTGATTTCTACGTAGGTTTTGACGCTGCGAACATGATGGAATCATCGAATTGGCTGTCAGGGGCGACATCAGCTATTGCTTGCAATTGCAAATCTAGTTATTAAGTCACCCAAACGAAGTTTGGTGACTTATTGTTTTTACTCTGTTTCTTCTTATTATTATTATTCCTCAATGGATTTTTCAAAGTTTGTCCAAACATTATCTCAAAGATGGGTATTCCAAACTTAATGAAACATGGCATAAATGTGGACAACCACCCCAAGATGTGCAAGAAGGTCTTTGAATTTCCCAAATGACCACGGTCATTGGTTACTTTGAACTTTGACCTCAAATCTTGTGATTGGAATATCTCGAAAACTGTAAATGATAGCTGATTAATTATTATGGTAAAATGTTTATTAGGTCATGACGGACCTGTTACATTTGGACCGAAATTCTATGATGCACCGTTCAAGAGTTATGCCCCTTGAGAGTTACGTCACTTCTTTTAGCACGTTTTTTCTCGAAAACGGTAAGAAATAGAAACCTAAAACCTTTTCCATTCAATTTAGGTGATATGTGTCACATTTAGAAATGTCAAGGTCAAAGGTCATTGGTCACTTTGAACTTTGACCCTAGACCTTGTTTTTGTAATAACTCATAAACCGTAATAGATAGCTGTTCATAATAGATAGCTGATAACATGTAATGGCAAAAATGTGTGTCTTGTTAAGATCTACATTTGTTACATTAGGTCCAAAATTATCGGACCAACCGTTTTCGGTTTATGGACCGAAAACCGATTTTGATGTCCGATTTTTGTGTTTTGATTATAGCTGAAATACCATTGAAGATACTAAAAGACATTCAACGTACAAAATGTTCAGGAAGTCTGGACCTTCAAAATGAGGTCAAGGTCAAAGGTCAAGGTCACAGCCCTAAAGCTTTATTTCACGTTAAAGTATCAATAAATGTACATATTAAGCTTTGAATGTTGGTTTCATCAATGAATCAATAATGAAACCATTATGACGCAACTTACTTTCTGATGCAACTAGTACATATACTTAATATGAAGTGTTAACCTGTGAATAAAAGTACTACTAACATTGATAGACGAAAAGATAATGAGTTTATCACGCTAGTTCTTACATAATGAATAGAATCAAATGTTTCAGAACACATTATTACAATCATTGGTGATAAATATACAACACAAGCAATTTTGGTATGAAATCTGGTTTGGGTGACTTGTGTTTGCATGCAAACATATCATCACTCGTTATTATTATTTTCCTAGAAAAATTTTGTCCACGCGAGTTCTCAGAGTTGCCTGAACAGAACCACTTGATACTTGGCACAAAGTTGGAACACCATGTGAAGTTATGCATGACGGTGAAAAAATTTTCAAAATGGCCGCCATTTCCAAGATGGCTGCCACTTTACGTCAAAATTTCAACTTCGCCGGATTTCAACGAAAATTGATTTCTAGGTAGATTTTGACGCTGCGATCAAGATGGGAGCATCGAATTGGCTGCCGGGGGCGACATCAGCTATTGCTTGCAATTGCAAATCTAGTTATTCTTTGTTCTTATTATTATTGTTCTTCCACACATTTTTGTCCGGACTATTTTGAGAAAACGATTTGATGTAAGGAAATGAAACTTGGCAGGAAGTTAGATCACCATAACGAGAAGTGCAGGGTACCGAAATTTTTTTCAAAATGGCCGCCATTTCCAAGATGGCGGCCAAAAAACGTCAAAATTTCAACTTTGTCCGATTTCAACGAAAATTGATCTCTAGGTAGATTTTGACGCTGCGAACAAGATGGGAGCATCGAATTAGCTGCCAGGGGCGACATCAGCTATTGCTTGCAATTGCAAATCTAGTTATTATTATTATTCTCATTATTTTTCTTCTTATTCTTCCAATAAATTTTGTCCGAGCGATTATTCGGAAGTGGCTTGACCAATTGATTTCAAACTTTGCAGACAGTTGGAACACCATCTGAAGTTGTATGCTGTGTGTTTGAAATTTTCAAAATGGCTGCCATTTCCAAGATGGCCGCCGAAATACGTCAAAATTTCAACATTGTCGGATTTCAGCGAAAATTAATTTCTAGGTATATTTTGATACTTCGAATGAGGTGGAATGATCGAATGGGGAGTCTGGGGTGACATCGGCTATTGCTTGCAATTGCAAATCTAGTTTTTATTGTTATTTAAATTTTTAGAGACATTACAATATTAAACAACAAGACAATATATCAAATACATATATGTATTAAAATATATGATATAGATTCGTTCACACACATACTCTCTGAAAACATACATACCATCTTACAATTACTATTCAAATAAACCTGTATTGGTTGATAACAAACCCGTTTTTTATAAAACATGTCATGACAAAGGGATTAGTATTACTGAAGATCTTTTGATGAAGGATGAATTGCTAACGTATGAACAATTTTGTGAAACATATCACTTCCAACCTCCAGTTACTTTATTTTATGGTTTAAGGAGGTAGACCTGGGGTAGGAGGAGATAACTCTGTTTTTCACTTTTTATTACTTACGCAAATAAATAGAATCATTACATTAGGTATTATTAAAATTTTAAAATTGTAAAAAAAAATTTCCACATAGCAAATAAATATTTATTTTGTCATGAAAACAAATACCCAACATCCAGTTATTTATAATGAGTGCATTTTACTTTACATTTTTGCAATGCTGTTCAAAGGTAATAAAAAAAATGTAAAAGTCGGATTTCTTCGAAGGGAGGTAATTTATAACACAGATTCAGCAATTTTATTGATTTTTACCCACTTTATTCTAAATTAAGAAAATATGGGACGGTAGAATTTTCTAAAATTTTGATATATCTTACATATAGTAGTTTTCTTTATATTCTCAGTTTTTGGTGAAAATTAAACGACAGGATTTTTTACAAGAATTGTTAAATAATGATCAAAATAGAGTAAAAATTTCAGCCTTTACTATTCAGAACACCCATGTATTTCAGTTCAAACTGGTTAAATTTACTATCATGATTCATGCTTACTTTCACACATGTTTAAACTACAGAATTTTGCATTTGAAATAATTTTAGATCAAATACAAATTTAATTAGAGTCAATTTTATACACCACAATCAAGTCCAGAACGGACCAAAAAATATGAGGAAACGGGGTATCTTTGTTGACCACTAGACATAAAACGGGACGGTAAAAATTGTTGAAAATTGCTGAAAGTCGACATGAACATGTGTAGTTTTATACTGAAATTATTAAGAAAATTAAACGAGTTGAAAATTTTAGGCTTCCCCAGGTCTACCCCCTTAAGAAGTGCCATATCTACAAAATTGCCCTTTTTATTGAACTCAAATATCCCTGAACAAAATATTTTTCAATATTGTTTCTATGGATTCTATTTTAATTTTCCATAGTATAGGGTGAACAAGTTTAACTTCACTGCGTCCATGGTCATTTTCTCTCAACACTACTAGTATATATATATGTGTGTATGTGTGTGTGTGTGTGTGTTATAGTGACTTTGTATAATTAGGGAATTTGTAAAATCACTAAATTGGTCAGTGGGTTTGTAAAATCCCTAATTAAAACCAGGGATTCTACAAAATCACTGAAAATATCAATGTAAAAGATAGGATAACAGGAAACATTTGCAATGGCTGAAAATTAGAGTCAGATGCCGCAATCTTCCAGGGAACTAAACAGGAAAAACACAAACAAGACAAAAGGCAAACGTAAACAACGATAGGAAATCGGGATAGCCGGATTTGGTACCGGCACTAGCAAAAGCCAGCGGTAGGGTTAAACCGGTTTATGGGTATATATTTTGTACTGATATAACAAACAATATATGTAAGAATAAGTACCAATTTAATTTAGATCTATTAAAAAGCATGAAGATAAAAACATAAACATTTCAATTTTTCAAAACAAAAACCGTTTAATCACAGTATTTAAATTTCAATACAATATGACAAAGGGATCAATGTTATGAAATGACTGGAGGATTTTTACTCAAAAACTTCAAGACAATCCAAATTATTTTTAGTTTTCAACATAGAAGAAAAACATGCAACTACTATTATCTTATTCAAAAATATGTTTAATGACATAGGTTACCTAACATAGAGGCCACAATTTTGGCCGTGATAAAAATATCCTAGATTATCATCCCCTCCCGTAGCCTTGTCGAACCTGCCCTACCTTGCGCAAGTCAGCATGGATACCAGGCTACACCTCCCGTCCCGATTGTTTTCAGCCAATGAATTTGCCCATCCACTGAATTTTTCAAAAAGCTAGATGAGAATATAATTTTATTAACAGGAAAAAAGTAATTTAAACACCTTTAAAGACCTATTATGAGCATTTCTTTTGTTATTCAAGACACTTTTCTTCTTGTAAATGCCTAGGACTATTCCATCTCTCTTTTGTCTTTCCTTTGATTCATTCGATTTTGAAGCACTTTAACTAGTAATTTACCTCAAATTATTTACTTACCCCGAATTATTTACCTCATTAATATTTATGCATATTCATTCATTTGTCGTATGCTTAACTTTAACCTTCTGTTATGTTTCACCTAAATAATAGATGAAGTTTAAGTTTCATGTGGGAAAAATTTCCCGGTCTAAGGATCAAACCTGCGCTACATTTCTGTATTATCAAGGTGATCAAACGACATTCATATTTCACCGTCCCTGTCTCTATCAAGAACTAGTTCAATGCTCCTGTCGCGTAGTTATTTGTCAAAGGAGAAAATATCATTTGTTCCTTGTGTCATATGTATTGCCTATATACAGCAATGCATTTGATATACATTACGAAATTACACCTTACGATTAATTTCACGTATTACGGAATAACTCAGATATATAAATTATACTTTCTGTTCGTGTTTATTGAACCAGTTCTCGAAAAAGCGAAGGTACTTATTTACTTCGATTGGCTCTGGGACTTTAGTCCCAGATTTGGTATTTAGCACATAGGTGGAACTGGTCACCATACAGAATTCACCACTACCGATTATTTTCATGTGATTACGGAACTGTCTGTAATTTTTTTTTTATTCACTCATGAAAAATTGTACTTTCTGCTCCCGTTGATATGAATTCGTTATTTTCTATTCAGCAGTTCTTTGGATGACTATACGAAGTTTTGCCGGTGTAGATTTTCATTGCTTTCGAGTTACAGCTCCATCGAAGCTTTGATTTAAATTCAATCTAATCGATATTTATCTAATATCTGAAAAAAGATCAGTATAAAATGAAAATTTTTCGTATGAAGAACCAAAAAAAAATTATTAACTAATTGATATATGTAGCGGAACTAAAATGATTTTAAATAAACATGAGCAGAAGATTCTATTTCAATGGCGGGATGTCAGGATTAAGTTTTAGATATATACTTTCTTCTATTTTTCGTATTCGGTGGTATTATTTTACATTCGAGGTCTTTAAGTTAGTTAAAGTATGTTTCAGAGTAATTAATTGAAGTAAAAAGCTTTGTAATTCAATTAGTTATTCTGAAACATACTTTAAGTATTACACACAGGCTGAAAATTGTAATCACATGCCATAGTCCACAGAGGAACTGCATTAAAAAAACAAAAAACTTAAGTAAATTACAATAGGAACTTGGGACAGCCTAACTTGGTACAAGTACAAGTAATAGCTGAGGGTAAGGTTAAACCAGTTTATGAGTACCTAAGCCTAAATAAAAAATTTTTCATTGTTTTCGTCCCAGCTAGAATTGTGGTCAATTACAGTAACTTTCAACTTATTAAATCCGTCTTTATGATCTGTAAAGCGATTTACTAAGGGGTAGGTTTGCAGGTGACATCACTACGATGACCGTTCAGACGTTTGCTGAACTGCTGTCTAGTTTCCCCGACATATTGGAGACCACAAATTCCACACTCTAATAAGTATACTATATTTTCAGTTTTGCAGGTGGCCTTGCAATAAATAGTGTACTCATTTCCCGTAGCTGTACTTTTGAAACTCTGTGTGTTTTGGATGCTTTTGCAAGTCATAAAGCGTTTGTTACCGCATCCTTTGCATTCGCCTTTGTCATTAGCATTGGTTTTAATTTCATCTCTGACAAGTAAGTCTTTGAGGCTTTTGGGTTTTTTAAAGGCAATTACAGGAGGCTCTTTGAAAATTTTAGACAAGGTAGGATGTTTTTGTAAATTTGTCCAGTGCGAATTATGTTAGATATATTTTGGAATGCCGGATGGTATGTTATAACAAATGGTATTCTATTATTGGGCTTTTTTCTTTGTATTTCAGAAGTTCTTTCTGTCAACTGATCTCGCTTTATTAAAACCTTTTTTAATGGTTGTATTGCTATAGCCCCTCTTTTTTAGATGACACCTAAGATGTCCTAGCTATCTCTGATAAGTTTGTTCCGATGAACAAATGCGCTTTATTCTAAGAGCCTGGCTATATGGTATGCTCGGGATGGCAACTTTGAGTAGAAAGGTACTGGTGTTTATCTGTAGGTTTGCAGTATATATCAGTGGACATATTACCATTTTCACAACTTGTCTTTGTATCGAGGAAAGTTATGCTGCTTTTAGATATCTCATGTGTGAATTTAATGGATGGGTGAATATTATTGGCAAGTTCAATGAATTCATCGAGACGATCTTCGGACTCAATCCATTTCATATCGACATCATCTATGAAACGGAACCAAGAGAGGGGTTTATGGATTGTAGATTGTAATAATTGTTTTTCAAGTTTGCCCATAAAAATATTAGCATATGACGGTGCCATTTTAGTGCCCATAGCAGTGCCATTTATTTGTAGAAAATGCTCTCCGTTGAAAGTAAAGTTATTGTGTTTGAGCACTAACGTCAGCAACCGGACAAGACATTCAATGCGTGGCTGTTTCACAGTACGATTGCCCCAAACTTCTCTGCACGCTTCCATTTCATCGCCGTGTGGACTATTGGTATATAAGGATGTCACGTCCATCGAGACAAGAATAGTGTCGGACGGAAGAGGATTCAAGGATTCCGTTTTCTGCAGATAATCTGTAGTGTCTTTATGATATGATGGTAATGCTTCCACATGAGGCCTTGAGTGGAAATCAACGAATTCTGAAATAAGTTCTGTTGGATGACCATTTGCCTAGACAATGGGTCTACCAGGATTGTATCTCTTTATGGATTTTAGGTAAAAGATGAAATCTTCCGGCTTTTGGTTTTTCGGCTTTTAGATATTCAAATGTATCCTGATCAATGTGGCCTTGCTCTTTTAATGATTCCAATTCAACAAGTATCTTATTACTGAATTCAGATGTTGGGTCACTCTCTAGTCTCTGGTAGAATCTTTCATCGTTTAGATTTTATATGCACTGGAGAGACATAAGTTGTCGAAATGCGCATATGCAGAAAATAAATTTACAGTAAGTTCGGTATTTAGTTATTAGTTGCCTTTCTGCCTCTGTAACCTAGTCAGCTGTGTCCATGACAACAACGGCACTCCCTTTGTCAGTGGGTTTGATGATTATATCATCTCTTTTAGCAAGCGAATGTAGAGCTATTTTTTCTTCCTTTGTGAGATTATTATTTGATGGCATGAATTCATCCGCAGTCCTTAAAACATCCGTTTTCACTTAATCGATGAAAGATTCTAGAGTCGTGTTTTTACTACATTTTGGGATCCGCGAACTTTTTTTCTTGAATTAAGATATCGGAACTTGGATCTCTTCATCATCATCATCATCGGAACTAGATGATTCACAGTCAGAGGAATTTTTATCTTTAGACAAAAAATAATCTTTGATGCGTAAAGATATTGCAAATTGGTCTAGATCATCTGACAGTTGTATCTCATTTATTTTATAAGGACTTTGACAAAACTTTAAACCCTTAGATAGCACACTAATTTCTGAAGATGTTAGTTCAGTCGATGACAAATTGAAGACTGTATCCTTATTACTATTGACACTTTTTCGTCGTCTTCGGAAGCGCCTCTTCCTACATTTTCTACTATTACAAGTTACATGCGGTGGAACATTTCTATTTTCTATTATTTAACACCGTCTCTGATAAATTTCGTCATTTGCCTTTCATCAAGTTTTTTAGACCTAATTGTTCGCATATATTGCAGTCGCGAATTTATTTCAGAGCAGTCATGGAACGTCAAATTTTTTTTTCATGTCGGCTTTTAAATTTGAAATATTTCCTTCGAAGATTCCGATAACATGAATAGAATTTTGATGTAATAAATTCAAAAGGCGCATGGAACAGTCTTGCAATATACAGTCCCATCGATTTAAGAATCTATTAGATTTTGTCCCAGTATTTTGCAGTATTAATTTAATTTGTAGTCCTTTAGGTAAAATATTGCTGGTAATGTAGTTCTGTTAAATTCGATGCATGATGTTCTGCATTTATAAGTTTAAGAGTATTTTTTCGAATTTTTTTTTTAAAAAGAATTCATAGCTCATGATGGAAAGAGCAGAAAGATTGAACGGATTATGTGGAAGAACATGATACTGACATAGTAAGAATATATAATGTCTAAAAACAGCGACAAACTTGGAAATCTTTAGTTTCTGTTTCGGTTTGTGTATTCTCACTTTTTATTTATTTCATTACATTTCATAAAGTAGAGTAGAGTAGACATTTAATGTGGAACATTGGATTTTTTTCCTCCCGGCTGCTCCAGCGAGATCCATCAATCACGGGGCCAAATGGGTAGGGACGGGAAATTTACCAGCCTATCTCCAGCCTTGTACACCCTTCCAAGGGAGTAATATTTCGAAATGGAGTCTTATTTGCAACAGTTAAATTCAAATGTCGTGTTGCGTGTCACTCAAATTGTAATGGTCAAATTCCTCAGTGGAAAGATGTTCTCGATAATATCACATCAGCTTCAACTCTAACTCACCTGGTCTTTGATTTCAAACGCACATATATAAATATACATATAATGTCTATAGGTAACAACAAATAGCCTTGTTTACTAAGTGATGGATCGATAAAACATACGTTTATCGATACAATTACTAATTTTAAAAAAATTAAAAATGATATATAAATGTCTATGTGTTATAATTATAACAACACTAAATATTCTTATATAACAAAAACTTTAAAATAAAACGCGATGTTTCAGTTCACAAAGAACTTTTCTCAAGCGAATGATGATGGCGTCTGAATATGTAATCTGACACTTATCTTCTTATCACAAAAAAAAGATTTGTCGTTTTATATATAGAGAGAAAAGTATTTATAACATAAAAATAAGCACAACTGTTAAGTTTAGCGCTTTCATCTTTCCATCGGACTTGTCAAGACGTTTTACGTTACTATGCGTTACTATGAAATAACGTCATTGTATTCTTTTTACATTCGGGTGTTTTCGTTTATTTCCGGCGTTAACGATTTAATTTCGGGTTGAAAATGCTTATAAAGTATTTTTCCACATTTTCTGGGTGAATTGTGTCTTCTGTTTTACACTTATAAAAAGGGATAATTTTAAAATAATACCATTAAGTGAACATATAGAAATGTGCGGCAATTCAAATTTTAAAATTATCCCTTTTTATAAGTTTTTTTTATATATACGTGTCTATAGTTTTAATCTATGTATATAAACATTGAACTTTTCTTTGAGGAAGAGATTTATGTCTATTATTGTATTGATGAATTGTAGATAATTTTCTTATGCAATCAAATGACCACAGTTCTGATAACACCAATAGACAGAGCCACAACGATTTAATGGGTTCTCTTTGGAGACTTCTGTGTTTGCATCCAATTACAATCTTCACTTGTTCTGATGTAACTTTTCAGTTGATACCAGAATTTATATTAATGTGACAGGAGCACATAAATTACTGTTCATGCTAAATTTTTGTTCTTAACGTCTACACGGGGGCATAAGTTTTCACAAAATGTATCTTGGGTTCCACCAATTCACATTTTAAATCTTTTGCCAACAAAAGAATTTACCAATTATATTACAAAAAGTTAAAAATAAAGATTTTTTAACCATTGATCAAAATTTTCCACTAGTCAGTCTAAAAACAAAGTCGATAGGCGTGCAGACGATGCTAAAGACTGCTAAGTTGAAAATTTGGTCAAATTTGAATTTTTTTTTAACTTGTAATACTACCATAATATTTTATTTGTTCTATATTTATACTGTGGTCTTAGCAGCAGTTTTGTTATATATTTTCTGAACTGAAGAGACATAAGTTGTCGAAATGGCCATTTGCAAAAACTAAAGTCGTAGCAACTTCGATTGCTATATCATTATATCCTAATTTTTATAAATCTTGTAACATATTTTCCTTATTAGATCACCCTCGCTTATCGGTTACTATGTTGTTAACTGAAAACTCGCTCTTATACGAACATCTACAAAAGTTTAAAGAAATATTGAAATGGATTATATTTTTTAGAAATCATATCAAATGCTAAAAAAACAAGCAGAGCCAAACCACTTGGAAGATATGTACTGTGTCCTAAGCTTCAGTGCATCAGGTAGAGATGAAAAAGACATGTCACATAGTGAACTACACAACAGATACAGAGCAATGATAAGAACTACTTTAGAAGGAATGCCTAAAGACAAAAATCTACCGGAAACACATTTCCAGATAAAGTCAGAGGAGAGTGTGTCTCTTATACCAAAAGTGAAAGTGATATTTATATGTGTAGATTATAATCCGTCCAATATTATCTTAGAAACTCCAGGACAAGATGAGGGAGATATCAAACTATTAACAGTGCAAGCATGTCGGCAGATGGGAGGTAATAAATTTTCGCCTTTCTACAGGCTTCGTCAGGCTGATTAATACTCTACGCACGTGTTTGCATGTGCGATAAAAAAAGTTTTTGTTGGTTTGATTACACTAACAATGAAAATTGACACAAAAATATTTCCGTTCTTTGTGACATAGAAAAGCTAACGATGTAATATAAAGTAGAAAATAAATAAATAAATATATAATAAAAAGATGTTAACATAATTGTTTCCGCTGAAAAAATATTCTTTTTATTTTTTTGTTACTGCCAAATTTCATTTGGTCACGTTCGTTAAGGCCGTTTGGTTCTAAAGTACAAAGCTGGTGGACACAAAAATATTTCCGTTCTTTGTGACATAGAAAAGCTAACGATGTAATATAAAGTAGAAAATAAATAAATAAATATATAATAAAAAGATGTTAACATAATTGTTTCCGCTGAGAAAATATTCTTTTTATTTTTTTGTTACTGCCAAATTTCATTTGGTCACGTTCGTTAAGACCGTTTGGTTCTAAAGTACAAAGCTGGTGGACCCAAAAATTTTCCCGCAAATCCCTTGTTGAGTCATCCCATTGATCGTTTTCTTCAATGATCTATACTTTGATGACTTCAAAAGTGTGTCCTGTCGTTTGGAGATGGTGCGTGACAGGACAGTTTCGTTTTCTGTCATGAAATGAACGGTGGTTGTTTAACCTGATATTGAAACAGGTGGTAGTTTGTCCAACATATTGTAAACTGCATGAACCACAAGTCAATAAATAGATGCAGTTTTCGGTTTTGCAAGATACAGGTGAGAAAATTTTGTAAGTTTCTTGGGTGACACTACTTTTAAATGAATCGCCAATGACTGCAGATTTACAGCACTTACAGTTGTTACGTTTGCAAAGATTGTAACCACCTGGCGATTGGGGTTTATTCTTTATTTTTGATTTTACTAGTATGTCTCGTATACTTTTTGGTTTTCTATAGGCCATAACTGGTAATTCTGGAAAAGTCTTTTTCAACTTTGGATCTTTCTCGATCAAACTTAAATTCTTACGAATTATAGATGGTAGTACTTGAAGACTGGGATGGTAAGTTACAACAAGGGGTGTTCTTTTATTTTGACTACTCTTATCTTTGTATACAAGCAAAAAGTTACGGTCAATATTGTTCACTTTTTCAAAAGCACTGTCGATATTTTTGTCATTATAACCCCTATTGAATAGGTGTTTTTTTTAGTTCTTGTAAACGGTGGTTTTTCAGATGTTCTTCCGAACATATTCGTTTGACTCGTATGGCCTGGCTATAAGGGATACTGCGAGAACAATGTTTGGGGTGACAGCTTTTTGGAGATAAAAATTGATGCTTGTCGGTTTTCTTCGTATGAAGATCGGTTTTGATGTTGCCGTTGACAATGGTTGAAGTTGTGTCGAGAAAGCTGATCTTCTTTGTTGATGACTCAAATGTAAATTTGATGGAGTGATGAAAATTGTTACAATGTTGAAAAAATTGGTCAAGTTGTTCCTTTGTTCCATTCCATTTGATGTCAATATCGTCAATGAAACGCAACCAAGACATTGGTTTGAATGGAGCTGTAGACAAGATATCTTGTTCAAGGTTTCCCATGAAAATGTTTGCATATGATGGTGCCATTTTGGTTCCCATACTTGTTCCGTTAACTTGCAAATAATGTTTCTCGTTGAATACAAAATTGTTGTTCTCCAGAACAAGNTTATATATATATATATATATATATATATATATATGAAAAAACAAGTCGTCTTGTTTTTTCATTTTCTATATATATCACCTGTACATTGTTGAGTAAAGACTTTTTGTGTGTATATATATATATATGCGTCTGAAGTCAACGTCCAACTGAATTAAAGTCTTAGGATGTGATATTATCGAGAACATCTTTCCACTGAGGTATTTGACCACTACAATTTGGGTGAAACGCAACACTTCATTTGAATTTCACTCTATATATATATATATATGTACATATATAATACAATTATGGTCTTTTGTAGAGGTCGACATGAGTTTTATTAGACCTAAAAATCAATATTGACCGATGCTGCAGGCGGAGGTTAATATTGAAATTTTTAGGTCTATTAGAACTCATATCGACCGATACAAAAGACCCGTAATTGTTTTATTACATATTAATCACCTAACATGGAAATTGGCAAGCTTTCATTTTTTTTTTTACTAAACTTAGATTTAGGTAGATGTCCTACACTATGAACTGAATAAAAACAATGATAATTAAAAAAAATAAGTATAATAAAGCAAGAAAATGGCCTGGACCTGGACACGTGTCAAACTCGTCCCACAACTATTTTTTAGCGTTATGTAATTTGTGAAATTGTAGTCTGATCTCTGCATACCAAAATGCAGGCATCTTCACTCAATTTCTGCAATTCCCTGAAATCATACTTCATGGAATTTGTTGCTACGCGTTCACATTTTTTTTTATAAACTTTAGCAGCGTATAAATACAAGAATTAGTAAATCCTTCTTTTTTAATTTTTCTAGCGAAAAAGAATATGATGAAATGAAATAAAACAAAAGCAACAACGTACACCTACCTTGCATCACTCGGACCGACTTCCCATGCATGCCATGACAAATTATAAATTGGCTTCCGAAATAAAGATGAAAAATGCAGAACTACTAAAACGCAGTACCCCGATGTGAATCGCATTTTCTCAGTTCCGATCACTCTCCGGGCATTTTGTAAATAGTAGTCTGTTTCAAAGTGCTTCTTATGTCAGCAGAGAAAAAACGACGTCTGCTGCTGTCCCACCGCCATTTTGTTAATCTTTGAAATGCTTGCTTTACCGAACATACTAATAATACGGCATTTCTGATTGGCTGAAAGGCG
Source organism: Modiolus philippinarum (assembly GCA_002080025.1). Taxonomy (NCBI): domain Eukaryota; kingdom Metazoa; phylum Mollusca; class Bivalvia; order Mytilida; family Modiolidae; genus Modiolus; species Modiolus philippinarum. Next base: position 311,851 of record MJUU01017103.1, on the reverse strand, counting down.
CGTGACTTTGGGATTAGTGACGTCATCGGTCAATATCGTTTTAATATCAAGATTGATGGAATATCAGGTGACATGTTTTAAACCAATGAAATTATTTAAATAAAATCATTATGTATAAATATATATATTATACATATTGATATTACATCAATATACATATTACTGGGTTTCAGATTTATATTAATTTATAGATTTTTGTCTATTTCAGCTGACGTGTTTGTAATATATATTGGTGATGACGGTTCCAGAAATTTAGGAGTTGGTTTAATGTATAATACCCATCTAAAAACAGTTACAGATCACTTCGAATTGAAACAGTTACAGCAGAAAAACAGAGTACTCACTGTGGGTCGGGACTTTAGTCCGTCACAAGATGAAACAATAGCTCGGGCTTTGTCATATTCTGGGCAAGAAGGCAAACAGCATGAAGTTGTTTACACGCGGTGATGGTGAGATTAATGGTTACCTATTGTAACAGCTAAGACTTGTCTTACATGCCACCAAAAGAGAACTATGCTGTTGGAATACTAAATGTGAAATTGTAATACTGAAAGTTAGACTGATTATGTCGGGACAAACACTAGTTAAAGTAAAGAATGCGAAAAAGAAACAGTTCAAAGAATAATAATATGGAAGATCATCGACATAAACTGAATACTTGAGGAATGACAATGAAATTCAAAAAAGGAAAGATATACAGGAAAATATCAATCCAGTCATTTTTTTGTAAATATGTAAATATCCGTAAACATAAAGACCCAGCAGCTTCAATATTAAGGAATTAACGGGTCGCCAGAAGTAATAAAAATTGTTTGTTGTATTAGACTCCTCGAAACATCAAGTCAGCTAACTTTTTGTATCTTTTATCAAGGGTAAAAAACTAACAAAAACCTTTGCTCCCAAGGAAAATTGGTCTTCCATTTTCAAGGGTCTCAGAATCATGACAAAAACAGTATAATTACTGGGCGTTTATGTTTCAATTTATTCTACATGACTTTATGTAAGTTGTATTTTTAATTATCAAAATTGAAGTGGGGCTTTCAAAAACTGTAGGGAAATAGGAGTAGGTATGACTTAAATCAATATAATTCAATTTTATACATTGCTTTTAAGCTCACCTGAACTAAACGGCCATGTCAGTTTTTTTACATCACTTTGCGTCTGCCGGTGTCCGGCGTCCATCTGTCGTTCGTCTGTCGTAATCTTTTTTTTTTTTTTAATTTCCACTCTAAAACAACCTGATCCATTTTTTAAACCAAACTTGGCTATAATCATTACCAGGGTATTTAGATTCAAACCTGCGTTCGATTAGTTCGAGAACAGACGTTAGTTCGAGGACAGACGGCATTGCTCTCGTTTCTTTAACTTATAGTGTAAATTGCAGTTTCTGTTAAATAACACTAAAACTGTTCAAGATACTTAAAATCTGACATGAAGTAAAAGTAATCAGCATGACAAGATCTACATACCCTGCAATTTTGGATAAAACTGATTACCAGAGTTACGTGAAATGTTTAAAAATTTATTATTTTTTATCATTAAAACGATAACATATAATTGCAAAAAATGTTCAGTATTATCAACATGAACCTGCATGGGAATAAGAAATATACCGAAGCAAGAGCAAAAAACATACATCCAGAATTCATGGCAATATAAGGATTATATACAAACAGAGAAAGTGCACGAGGAAGACGAAACAAACGGTGTATAAAATTAAGGCCACAAAATTAGTGTCATCAGGTGCTCCGGAAGGGTAAGCATAACCTACTTCACATGTGACACCCGTCATATTATGAGTGAAAAGTCCGATGTAAATATCAAATTCAGCATGTGTCAATCCATTAATATCTCGGAATCTATTGAAATATGTCCATCTTCATTTTGGAATAAGAGTTACTGCTCTTTATTGGTTAAATTTTCGTGATTGTCACACGACTATATCAAAATGGGGACATCTTTTATTAAGTATTATTTTAATTTCATTGAGGAAACCCCGACATGTTTCACATTCTGTAATCTATCTTAAACAACATTAAATGACATGTTAACTTTTTATATGATTTAGGTTAGTATTGTTTATTTTTATTTTCTCTTAATAAGACAAAAGGGATAAGATACAAGTTACCAAAATCACTCTTATACAATTTTAACATGTATATTTATTTCAAATAACAATTTATATATATATTAATATTAATAAAAGGTGAAACTGTTATGATACCGAAAAAATGATAGAGATAATATTGTTGATATTTTTGGCGGTGTCACAGGAAAACTCTACGACTTTCTCCATATGTGTATGCAAGCATAGATTGGGGTTATCACAAAATTACATATATGTCAACCCTCCCGCTTTCAGCGGGTTACACCCGCGAAACAGCTGAAAATTTGAATATGACCCTCGTCCGACCTTTCACCCCCGCGGGTCATAGAAATCACCCCCGTTCGAAGGTTTTGACCCTTAATTACCCCCATTCCTTTAAAATTATATAAGACCTACAAATAATTACTAAAGGTGTTCACTATTGCTTCCTTTAAAAATAATTATTCGCATTGAAGCGTTAATTAACGGATGAGCCTTTCCGTTAAATAAACACTTTTATGGCAATGTTTACTTGAATGAACAAATTAACCTGGTCAATCAGGCTTCACCTATATGGTTATTGACACTCAAATGACCTTGAAATAGGATAGATCTGTTTTACTTCTAAGTTTTGTGCATTGTTTACGAAAGCAAAAGTTTATTATTCATGTTTGCAAAAAACACGTCTGGTTGTCACCCCTTTTATTTTTTCAAGTTTTGCTAGTTGTTATTTTTCAAATCAATTCTGAAATATAATGCTGTTTTCCAGCAATTATATTAAAAATAAAAACCCAATTTTACAAATAAAAAGACATAAAAAAGATGTTTAAAAGCATATTTGCTTCTATTTTTACAAAATATTGATCTACTTACACACCATATGACTGTTTCAAAATTATACGGTTACAAATACAGCTACCAATTGATACTTTAACGCTTACTAAAAGTACACTAATATAGTTAACAATTTCCAAACATTGTTGGTATTAATTAAAGACCTTTAGACAGGCTTCAAGCATAACAATTTTTTTTTGATAATTCTCAAACATAACTATAAACTATGTCTATGATGAGGCAGAGAAAAACAGTATTTCTGTTGACAATCCTTTTTCTTATTACCTCAACATACGTCGTGACGCGTCATCGCCCCAAAGGACTAATCACAAAGGGGTCCATCACCCCCTTTGACAGCTCCAGAGGTTGACTGGTGTGCCGCAATGGTCCAGTCTTGGCAAAGGCGTTCCAAAAGAAATGGTTAGTTAAACTGGCTTTATGGCGTGCCAAACCTGCCTTCTCATTGCGGTAGTGCCCAGTAGCACTTTGACGGAAATTGCTATTTGAAAGGTTGTAGACAGTTAAAATAAATAATCATCCTAGTATTAAGTAAAAAGAAAATTTTGAATCACAGCGCGGACCAAATCGTCATTTTTTCCACAAGGGACTCATATCTATTAAAGAACTTTTTTAATTATCGTATGAGACGGAATTTTTTGAAGCCTTGATTTAAAAGGCGGTCACGAAGATAACTATGTCTAATGGGAAAATGTATTATTTGTGCTAGCTCTAGCAAGTTAAAGTTTTATGTTAAAAAAACCTGGTAACCAAGACAGATTTTAAATCAAAGAATTTTATGTTTTGTTGTCTGATGAATCTTATCCCTGCGTCCATGTGTATTTGCTATTTGAGCGTAGACTAAATCTACCTCTGAATCGGTTGTTTGCCTTTCTGAAGGAAAATATCTAATATGAAATTATTCGTACACTGGTCATTACCGTTCGCAAACTGATAGGACTGGAAAAAAATATTGTTGAATAATAATTACCATCTGACTACCCTGACAATAATGTAAAACTTTTAATGTAATTAATTATGAACATTTTATTATATGATTGTATTTTTTTTTTCTGCTTTGTAATTGCCTGTAAACAACTTGAAAAGTAATGAGTATGTACAATGTCAACCTCAATTAGCCAACAAACAGCTCAAAAGTAGTCTGAAATGTAATATCACCCTGCCTTAGGCTATTAATAGTACAAGGGTTGTCTGGAATGTAATGTCATCCTGCAATGAGCTTAGTTAGAAATAAAAATTCCATATTTCAAAAGGATTGTTTTTAATTATGGAAACAAATTAATTCTATTTATACTTTGTATATAATTTAAATATCATTATAAAAAAATTGTATTTCAAAACAGAAAAAGTAAAGAAATATTAAAATTTCAATTTGTCTTTGATGAATATTATTTTCTCTTATTAATTATATGCAAAACTTACATTCATAGTAACTTCAGCCTTTTGTAATTTTATAAAACAATAATTAGCTTTGAATAGGTTCCGGGAATTGGTTGCTTCAGAAATTTATCAAATATCAAAAAGCAGTATTCGCCTTGTTTTCAGCTCGATGAAAATAACTTTTTTCATTTGGATAAATCACAGCAGGAACCTATATCAAAGTCAATAAATTATATCATCGTTCGGTTGTAACATTTTGCTTCATTTCAATCACGTTAATTTTTTTTATGTTGAGTTTTTGAGTCACTATGTTCTAACTTATTTGCCAAAACTGCATGGAATAATCGCAATTCTTATAGTTGTCCATGATTTTCACATATCATATAATTGTATTTAATGTAATTGCAGTGGTTTAGATACTCTGGTCACATCACAGTCGGTATTATAATTGTTAGCGTACGTTTCTTCAACGCTTAGTCATATTAAAGTCTTTTTACAAGAAGAATCGAATATTTTCATATTTTCAAAAATCTCGTTGAGCACGGTATTATCCAAAGCAAGTTGAATGTTTAATTTCACAAAAGCTTGACCATTCAATAATCATATGACATAGTTGCGGAGTACTAATAAACCTATTACACATTTTAGTTTCAAAAGAACAACTAATACGTTGATGCATTGCAAAAGTCACAGTATTTTTATAATAGTTTAGTTTTTGAAGTAACTAATTATAATACTAAGTTTGGCAAGAGTCGTACCCACTTGCCTATTTGTAACTAATATTAATTGGAAATTTTCAGCATATTTAACTGTTTGAATGCAGTAAATCATATTGTCTTAACCCTTAGAAACGAATGATCTATTTGCTTAATAAATATTTCACTTTTATTATGAATTACTTTATTAAACCTTGGATCATATTGCCCTTTGTCCACACTGTATTATAAGTACTGAACAGAGTTGTCAGGAGACAAAAACACAGGTGGAAACTACTAGAAAATAGACCATTTGCCAGTTCTGCGATCAACAGAATGAATTTAGCGAAACCCAAAAGGGAGGTAACTTTTTGAAAAATCTCAAGGGGACAGAATGGTTCCCTGCTTGTGAAAAACAACCACAAAATAAAGCATTTTTAATTAAACGTAATAATAGTTTAATCTTTAGCAGACGTTTAGCCGGCAACATAATTCAAACCCCAATGCCCAATAGCACTTACCACTCTTTAAAGTGCTGCTTGTTTCAAGTAAAAAAATAAACAACTGTACTAACTTGAACTGTCTTCTCATTGAGTAGGAAAGTATTAAAAAATCGAAAATATGCTAACTTACTGCAGAATATCATAAATATTGTGTAGGGCACTACTTTGTCCAGGATGGCTAAGCACGAAGGCCGTACTTTAAAACAAGTGTACATGTTTAATGTTTGTTTGTCCGGTGTAGGAGTAATTTCCCTTTCAAGGTTTGACCAAAAAACACAAAATTTGACTAGAACTTGCATGGACCTTAATTAATTGGCAAATCGTCTATTTGTCTACCGTAATGGTCCTGATTCGGTAATAATTTAATTCTTTATTTGTTTTAAGAGGATTGCCGACAGCCAAAGGCTACTAGCGGTTTTCCTCAACACATATACATTAATCATATTTTACATGAATTGTTGAAAACAAGACAAGACAACGCTCGTTCATCTCACACTCACCCTTACAGCCACACACACAGCACATGTATTTTTATTAAATAATTCATAGCATACAATTAATTATAATTAGTAGAGTATTCGTAATCTGAGCAAAGCTGAAAAACGCTTCATTTAGTGGCTAGAGGCGGTTGCTATCTTGAAAAGATAAACATATCAACGCATTGAAGATAACGCGCAAAAATAGCTACACATGATAGTTGTGTTACCTTGACTGAATATCATGAGTGAAAATGAAAAACCACCAACAAAAGATGTCCCGACCATCTGCATCATTGAAAACATAGATCCAATGCCACCAGCCAAGGTCTAGATACAGAGGCAATTTAATGTCAATAGAATCAACCCTCTCGGCATTGACACCCAGGGTTGAGTAAGAAGATAAGGCCCAGGCAAATATTACCTGAACCCGGACAACAAATATGACGAACCTATCCCAAATCTGCTTTATTCGAGTGGTTTATAACCACAGATTACAACGGCGAAGTTCGCTGAAAGATATGAAAAACGTTGAACGAAGGACAAAAAGTTGTACATTAAAAATAACGAAAAACGATATTCGTAAAACTTATACAATTCAAAACAAGATATGTGCTGGCACGGGAAAAACTAGAAAACAATAATTTAGTTCTGTTTTTTCACGATATTCCAACAGTGTCTCAATGTTCCATAAATGTAAATGAGAATAGATTATTTTATAAATATCAAATATGAAGACGCGCATCTCAGACGCGCATAATATGAAAAAAATAAGATCTGGAGATCAAAATAACTTTAGCTATACGAGTGACATTTAATATACCAACAATGGATAATACAGTGCTATCAAGATTTTATATCATTGTGGGGTGAATTTGTGTATTGTTTCGGAACATAAGTCTTAAAAATAAAACACTTAACCACTAAATTAAATATTTTGTATAACCATGGCAGACATTCCACCGTTAAGGTAAATTTGTTTTTTTTTTTAACTTTTCTGTTCATTTGTACTCTTTTTGTTTTTATCCGTAAATGTTGCAGGTATAAAGAAAATGTCTCAAACATGCTGGAAAAATAATACAAGATTTTATATGCGTCGCGCTATGTGGGTTTGTTTATACACATACTAAGAATATAAACAAATACCCAAACTGCTGATAAAAAATTTTGCTGGTGGTCATTTTGACAACTTGTGTCTCTTCAGGGTAAATGGAAATGAAAAAATTTGGAAAACAAAAATGATATCTTGTGTCCATGGACTACGAAAAAAGGCAAAGCAGAAAATTAATATAAAGAGGAACCAACTGACAGTAATTACCATGATATTAAACAGAAGTACAAAATTTATGTACAAATTCAAGATACAAGGGCACACACACACAAACACAAAATAAATAAAATAATACCAAAGTTACAACCAGAAACTGTATACAGTTTGATCATTGTTCTTGTTACAAGAGAAATACGTGTCGCCTATTAAACAAATTTTATGTAATGATTCAATGAAGAATAAGTATGACAAATACTTTTGTAGTATTACAGAGAGAAGTCAACCAACAGAGAGGGGAACTGCCCAACCAAAAGGAAACAGAACATACAGAAAATCGAAAAACAAATATGATAAAGAAGAATTTGTGTGTCCTATCTGTAAAGATTACTTCAAAACTCCAAAAGGGCTTCCTTGTCTCCATTCATTTTGCCGAAGTTGTTTAAAAACTCACATATTAACAGTAAGACGGTCCCATCCTGTAAGGGGGACAAATTTTAATTGCCCTATGTGCAGAATGATGATAACTCCTCCTGACCCTATCCAACCGAGAAGAGATTGGGTTGACCAATTTCCTAATAACCATCAGATAATTCGACTGATGGAGCAAGTTTTCCCAGACGTGAAATGGCGACCATGTATAACATGTAAAGCCAGGAATGTAAACCAAATGGCAGTACGTACTTGTGTCACTTGTAAAGAAGATTACTGCCAAGAATGCTCAAATTTTCATAAACGTTTCAAAGTCACCAAGACGCACATGCAAGCGGAAATACGATATAACATTCATCGGCATCGAGATGATGATTCCGAAGATAATCCGTCACTTTCTGAACGTGACAATCGATTTCATATTGAAGCAAAATTCAACAGAAAATTAGACATGAAATTTGCAGAAAAATCTCCAGGAAATATCACGAGTATAGTTTTTGTAGATAATGATAATATCGTTCTGAGTGACGGCTTTGATAAAAGACTGATGTTATTCAGGGATTCTCATGCGCAACTTAATGCCGCTTTGGGTAAAATAAAATGTGTTTCAACTACTGATGGCGAGACAAAGTGGGAACATCCATCCAACACGCCACGTGCAGTGGCATTGTGTGGAGATAAAATACTTGTTGCAAACATTAAAGAAGACAAAATACAGGTAAACACTTAATGCAGGTAAACATGATACATAAAATACGGACAATAACACAATACAGGTAATAATATAATACAGTTTACTTCATTTAAGAATGTTAATATAGAAAAAAAAATATAGAAAAAAAACAGGTTATTACATAATACAGGTAACTAGATGATAATACAGAAAATACAGGCAATAATACTCGACAAAAGAAGCAGATGAAAAACAGTAAATAGCAAAATACAGGTAATAATTGAGATTTTATTGAAAATACATCAAGCAGGTAAGTACTGAATTGAAGAAATATAGCAAAATAACTCGATCTTTTGATTCTTATTCTCCATATCCAATGAAATACAAAGTATAGCAATATCGATCTCTTTCAAAAGGGCATATTTAAATAAATGAAACAAAAGGAACCGAACTTTCAAGAATTTTATCTAATATGCCCTTCAAAATGTTAGATTAAGGTAAAGTTTAAGGATGATCACTCCTCGGGTTTTTGAAATGTCTCTGACTTTCCGACCTCTCTTTTTTCATCCACCGCGATGCATTAGAAAATTTTGCAAACTGACTCCACTTTCTTTACAAAATATGACTGCAGACATCTTCATTATTTTTGGACGTCAATAAATGAATTTCTTGATATTCCTTCATTGTGATTATCGGCGTAATGCTAAGTGAACATAAAGTCTGAGAATTTCGGTTTTCCCAATCAGTATCAATATTTTTGCCTTAAATGAAATATGATTGTTGCTCTTATATATGAAAATACCTTGATACATGTATTATGAGGAGTTCATCCTTTACTTATATTTATTGTAAGAAAAGTTTAGGTTGACTGGGCAGAGTGATTTGATCATTCCAAAACATCAATAGTTACAACAGACCAAATGCAGGGTGATCTTTTTAATAGATTGATTGAAATAATTGTTTGATTGGTGAATGTTGCTATTTATATTTTGCTGCATTCAAATTACAAACTATTTGCTTTTGAAAAGTTCACTATACAAATAACTACATGATCATTAATTATAATCTTTGAACACCTAATATTGGCATTACACTGAAAAGGTAGATAGTTTAAGGCAAACTCCGCCAAGTCAATCTTTAGTTTTATTACAATATCCGCAAAAAATCCATTTTAATTCTCACTAAAATTATATATATATTACAGGTACTTTCACGGAGTGGTAAATTTATTCAAGACTTGTTAACGAGACGACAGAAGATGCGTCGCCCTCAGGCTATAGCTGTAAACCCCGAAGGCAATAAATTAGCCGTGTGTGTTAGCCCTCCAGACGAAAGTGACTATATCATGGTGTACGACTTGGTACAGCATGGAAAATATGCGGAAAAAGAAAAAGAGGAAAAGCCTTGCTCGTGTACAATTCTATGAAATATTCATTGTTATTTAGATATATACATATATATTGTTCACTGTTGATTGTAATGCTGATTCTAAATGATTATAATACAATTATACAGTTACTTGTCTTAATAATTGCAAGCTTTTGCAAGGAAATGCATAAAATGCTCGGAATAAGATACACGCGAACATGTTGAAACCCTACAAAAGCTAGGAATGAGATACACGCTAGCATGCTGAAACCCTACAAAAGATCAAACGTCGGTTTTAAAAAGTTCTATAGAGCTTATGTTTATTGTTTTAAGCTACCGACTTTAAATAAAGTTTACTTGACTCTTGACTTTGCAACTGACTGTTTAGCTTGTATAACTAAAGGTTCAATTGAGGTATAGTCATCACTTTGCGCCTGCTGTTGTCGTCGGCGTTATAATTAGACCCTTTCAAGATAACTGCGTTCCTGTGATTTTGAGTGGAAAATAAACAGTCCTGCAAAAATGACGTCGTAGGTCAATTAATCAAGACGTCACATATATTATGACGTTGCATTTTACCCACTCAAAGGCATATTAGCGCATGTGCAAAATTTTTATTGTTATTTCTTCTCTAGTAACACTCGCATTTTATAGTGGTCTTCAAGATTTTATGATGATATTATTTCTAAAATTAAAAGACCAAGATCATAATCTAAAAATTTGACTTCATTTACTTTAAGGCATTTTTTATTTCATACATGAGTAAGTGGTTTATTAATAGTATAGTTTTGATAACGATATATTTGCAAGGTATCGTTTTGTTCAGATTCTTTTTAAATGAATAACGAAATTTCCGAACAGATTTGTCAAGAACCGAAATCCAAAATGCAAAAAGACAAAGCCCTAAGATTCTCAGTTATCGGACTTCTTATGTGTATTTACTCCATATCCTTTCAATGTTTATTCTGTTTTAAATGTGAATAAGAAATGAAGCAACAATGTCATTCAGAATCTGCTCCATATATATCATGTTATTATCGAAATTGGTTTTCTTGTTAGGAACTTGAGTCGAATACAAATTCAGTGCTCTATATTGACCATTTCGGCGATTGATTTATGATTATATATACATAAATCTAATGTTTTTATGTTAGGACGCATGTCAGTACTGGAGATTAGGACGCGTGTCAGTACTGGAGCAAAGAATTATTACCATTTCTATAATGTTTGATCCTTTTTATGTTCCTTGTTATCAAAGTTGATGTGACAGCCTTTTATTTATTAACTCTTCAGTCACAGTTTGAATAGTAGGGTAGTAGTGTATCAGGTCTTAATATAGTGTTAAATTTAAATTTTGAAAATTCACAAACTGCTTTGTATAGAATGTATGTTACATTTTTACAAGCAATGAACATTATGGAGCAAAGTAAGGCACGGTCCATTTGATTTTCGGGGGGGGGGGGGGGGCTGGGATTTTCACCAGAGCCGAGAAATTTTTTTCGCCCGCTTCGCGGGCCAAATTATTTTTTTCCAACATACACAATGCTAGAAAAATTTGTTCAGCCGGGCTTTTTTTCTAATGGACAGGATCAGGGCCGGATTATTTTTTTCAACCCAGATGCTGGCCACAGAATTTTTTTTGGCAAAAGTCAGGGCCAGAATTTTTTTTTCTAAAAAGTACCAGGCCCCCCTGAAAATAAAATGCTCCGTGCCTAATAATCATTATATATAAAAATGGGGCAGATGTTGATGACTATTACTCTATACCTAGATGAAAATGGCTTTCAGTTTTGTGATACCGATCAATAGAGTGATTTTTGTTCTCTAAGGTAATTGACGTTTCGCTCTGAATTATATCAATGAAATAAGGGCTTTTTGGTAAATTAATTAATTATTTCTTCGTGGTACTGAATTGCTATTGGATTCTTTATATTTTACACAATAACCCTATATGGTTAAATTCTAGACATATTTTGATTCTATCCTAAAATATACTCACACTTCTTATGGGCAGCTCAAGACTATACTCAATTTCTGCTTATAATAATAGATGTCAGACAATGGCTTCTCTTGCTGGTAGTTGTGATAAAACTTACATAAAAAGTGTTGGGTTGTAAAATGACCATCCTGTGTTTCTCTTTGCCTGCATACACTGGCTATCAAAAGGTTAAGCTCCATTCCTCCTACTGGCTTACTCAACTGTCCTTGATGTCCTTTTCATGACCTCGTTGTTGTCGTTGTCTTTGTGTCAAAGTTGAATTCGCTATAAAACAGATTCTTCCTCTTATCTATACAGCACACTTCATAACCAGAAGTCTTCTTCTCTTATACGCTTGGGTATCTCCTTCAGTCTTATAGGGAAAAAAAAGGCAAACAGAGACAACGACCCAAAGGGGAGGAATAAGTAAGTCTTTTTTGCATATACATTTGTACTAGTATTCTCTATTGAGATGATCTTCCTTGGTGGTATCTTTGTATTCTTCAACCACATCTTTATATCCAAATCCGTATGATTTATTCTGGTCATGTCAGAGTAAAGATATTTTTTCAATCATCTATACATATTCGGATTTGTTTTAACCAATCGCTGTGTAAACTTAAATCCGGGGACTTAAATATTCCATGGTGATACCCAAGCTGAGTTTCCAATATATCTGCTTTTACTAAAATATCCAGATTCTTAAGTAACATTGTTTTTTACTGACCTGTTTTAATCGGTTTCTGTATCTTTTTATACTTCCATATTTTCTCTCATATTTTGTCCTTTTTGCGTACGGCGGAAAACAGTGCTGTGTAAACAAAAGATAACCACAGTTATATATTCTGGAGGTCCTATCCTTTCTAGATTCGTTGTACACGAATGAGGACGTTACATACACAGCACTTTGAATACGGGAAAATACCGATCGTCTACATCTCCGTGTTCTGTCATTTATATGCTCATATCATCCATAGCATTGTTATACCAACCCTGAGTTGTCAAAAGCTCATATCAATGCTGTTGGTGATGTCCTAATCCTTTTTCTTACCCTAGTCTTATTTTTTTCTTTCACCCGAACCCTAACAGTAACTTCGGTATAATGTTATTTATACAAACGACCAAATAAAGGGATATGGAGTAAATGTACATGGGACAAAATCCCTGTAAATACATGATAAGAAAAATTGAACAACGCTTTAATTTTTGTGCTTAATCTGTCTTAAATACAATTACATGATTCGGACCTGTTTAGATATACTTATTAGTATGCTCACACGATTCCTGACCTTTTCGCGACCAGGAAATAGTCATTCTTGTTGGCATAGGGTAATAGTATTGTTAGAATTTTGGGCGACACCAAAGCTTAGATAAGAAGCAAGGTTATATCGGTAATGGGCACTCCTTTAGCTCAAATCTAAAAATGAATATAATAAATTTCTGTAGTGCTTTTCAAATTCGTTTGATGAAATATACGAAAAGTAAAATAAAACATGCATGATCTGGATGATAAATAAACGAAGATATTCAACAATTTTGTACTACAGAAAAGCTGACAATAATACTGTCTTAACAGTTGCCAAATTCTTTCTCGCTTGCACACAAGAGCTCTTATCATCGTTAATTTGTAACAACCATTTATGGCCATGTATAGGTAGACTATGGACAACGTCACTCAGAAGTCACTGAGACAGGTACTGTTATGAAAATTCCATACGTCATTGTTGGAGACACTGGAGCTGTATAAAGTTTTCCTTTTATATCGAAAATGGTACAATTGTGTTTAAATCTCCAATGTCCTGATCAACATTGACTATCGGCAACGAGACTTGTTTATTATACTATAGGGAAACGGGACAGAGAAAGGGGAGGTTTGGGTATCCATAAACCGGTTTAACCCTACCGCTGGCTGTTGCCAGTGCCGGTACCAAGTCCGGCTATCCCGAGTTCCTATCGTTGTCTATGTTTGTCTCTTGTCATTTTATTGTTTTTTCTTGTGCAGTTCCCTGGTTCATTGTGGCATGTGATTGTAATGTTCGGCCATTGTAGTTGTTTCCTGTTATCTTCCTTTCATTAATTGTGTAAGAGTATACTGTTTTAGGAATTCAATCATTAAATTGATTGTTGACAGAACCTTGTGTAATCATTGAAAGGAGGGCCTGTTATGTTATAGCCTCATAAAACTATAAGAATAAAAAATGAAATGAGATTGACTAAATGAAAATGAGACAAAGTCACTACAAAATGGGCGGTAATAACAAAATTACCGAACAGTATTTGTCAAGAGCCAAAGTCCAAGATGCCAAAGGGCAAAATAGGTTGAAAACTACGGAAAATTGTAGACAGAAATAGTCCTAACTTGGTACAGGCCTAACGAAAGAAATTGTAAGTTAAATCGGTTTTAAGGTGCACAAAACCTCCCCTGCCATTGCAGTAGTGACCAGTAGCAACTCAACAACAATAATTGCCGCCGCCAGGTCGTAAGACGGTGAAATGTTAATGCCAGTACTCAGTAAAATTGAAGTTGTTGGAGTTCTGTTGTGTGGCTGATTTGTAAATGACAAATACATGGTAAAGCCTAGCAATGAAAGAACGCTTTCGTTGTTGTTTTTCGTAAATTGAATTCACCATGGTGCCTTCAACAGTGAACTTTGCTCTACAAGCCCGTTACTGTGGGACAATCGAATGAATGAACAAATACTATTAGTGTAAGACAGACACTATGTCAAGTGGACAATCGAAAGAACGGACAACAATAAGTTTTGAGAGACAAATATGATGTGACGTGGACAAAAACTATAGTGACAAGAGTAACCAACGGCGTATTAAATACACTACTTGCTCTCCGAATGACACGTTACGCTATTTTATATGTAGTTATTCGCATGAGTTGACATCTTTTCATTTATTAATTAAATCACCATGTTACGAAATGATTTGTTTTGTCAATCACACAATGAGTGTGATCAATCTTTTGTCGTATGATAATATACATAGATTAAAGTAAAAACAAACTTTCTTCCCGTCTTTGTGATTTATTCAAGGCAGATGCAGACATGGCGTCCAATGAAGCCGTACAAAAGGAATTTGTCTGTCCGATTTGTGCAGACTATTTTACTAATCCTAAAGGACTTCCATGCTTACATACTTTCTGTAAAGATTGCTTATATTCGCACATAATGTCACAAAAGGATGACTTGCAATTTTCCTGTCCGATGTGTAGATCTGCTATAGCTGCACCCGATGACGTGCCTCGCTCCAAATGGATAGACCAAATACCAACGAACCACCATGTTAAAAGTATAATGGATATTGTAATTTCAGATGTTTCACCAGCGTTATGTACACTGTGTTTAGAGGTTGAAAAGGAACGGGAAGCTGTGAAACATTGCCGAGCATGCGTCGAAGATTATTGCGACGACTGTGCTGGAGTTCACGTCTCGCTCAACGCGACGACACACCATATCTTACAGGAACTTAAGCCCGATAAAAAACATTACCAATCCCAGAAATCCTCAGACCAAAGAAACGGAAGTCGTACATCCACAGCGGACAGTAATATTAGTGCTTATTTGTGTGGAACGTTAGACATCAGAACTGACAAGGATGACGAACCGTCGTTTATAACTGGTGTTATATTTTTAGAAGATGATCGAATTCTGATAGCAGACAATAGTAACTATAAAATTAAACTGTTTAGAAGTGATGGCGAATTTGTGACTGAGGTCTGCCAAGTACGCGCGTTTGGTTTGACCCGATTGTTTCAGAACAATATTGCTGTAACAGAGGCTGGCTGTATTAAATTTTTCCGAGTACATCCAAATAAAATCGAATTGGAAAAAACATACCATACTGAATGGAAAATTTACACCCCTCATACCATTCATGTGTCAAATGCCTGTCGTGGTCTGCACTATTGTAAAGGTCAATTTGTCGTCTGCTCGGGTGATGATTCTGACAAACACGTGGTCGTCTTGGATGCTGAAGGTAGTAGCAAGCGTTACATATTCCCGCATGAAATAGCCAAGCCGGATATATTTAAGGAACCGTGGTATTGTAAATTTAGTGATGACTTAGAAAACATTTACGTCAGTGACGGACTAGGCGTTCAGGGGTCTATAAAGTGTCTTTCGTACTTTGGCATACCAAAATGGGAATTTCCATGCAACATGCCACGAGGTTTTGATACCTTTGGTGAACACATTTTTATTACAGATTGGCGGGAAGATGATATAAAGGTAAACCTGTAAACACATTCTCATAAAACTTTTCGACAGTAAAATACTGAGGCAATACCGAATAAAAGAAGAGGAGGTGACACAGTTTGGGGGAAATGGGAGAAAGGGATAAAAAAAAAGGAATTTAGAAAAAAATACGACTGAAAAATATAGGAAAATGGGGAGGGAAAAACAAAGCGGAAAAGGAAAAACTTAAATCAATGTGAGAATTGGAACAAGGGACCAATTAAAAACGTTGAAATGGGAAAATAGGTCTAAAAATGCGGGTATGGGAGAACAGCCCCCTGTGTCACCCCTCAAAAGAAAGAAACACAGACCCAATACAGGATAAATCGACAGTACAGTACCGAATCAAGGAAACAAAATAGTCATTGAACCGATAAGGATGAAAATAGATAGCATATTGATTTGCAGTAAACAGAAACACGCATGCTCTCCAGTGTATAAAACAAAATTAAAAACATAAAAACGAAAATCATTTGTTTAAATTTAAAAGATGGTGAATGAAAGGATATGCAGTAAATGCACATGAGACAAAGTCTCTACAAATACATGGTAAAAACAAGCAAAGGAACAACGCTTTTATTGTTGTTCTTCATCGATGAGGCCTTCAATAATGAGATGTACCGATTTCTTAATATTGTATGATTTATTTTACAGGTGCTCACAAAAGATGGTGAATACATAAAAACATTATTAACTAAAAATGATGATATTCGTCGTCCACAGACAGTAGCAGTGAATCATTCTGGTGATAAATTAATTGTTACCAACAGTCCACCTTACACAAGTGACACCCTTCTCCTATTCGATCTAGAATATTTGAGAAACAGAGACATAGGAACACCACAGTCTGGTGGCCGAAACACAGGAACGTCATTATCAAGACATATTTCCACACCAATGTCAAAAAAATCCACAACCTGTTTGTTTTAACTTTATTTGTGACTGCAGTGATCGTAGTCACCCCACATCAGTTAAATTTTCAGTCGACTTTATTTGTCAGGGATGTGAATATGTATAGTTATGACTAAAAAAAGCTCTTGTACTCTCTTACTGTATATTTTGCATGTATTTATATGAGTAATTAAGAAGCTTTTAATTTGTTGTGACTGGAGTACACTGTTTTGCTATTTTGTTATGTTCTTACATCATTGATATAAATAACGGTTGTCCAGAGTAAAGCAGCCAATAAGTTAGAAGTTCAGTGTCCTGTGGTCTATTTAATGCTTAATGAAATAAGTGTTGCCAATACATGTGTTTTTGTCATATACTGCGAATTAAAAGCATGAAACCGCAATCGCATTTTCACAGACTGACTTTGGTATATATATTGCGAAGCAATTGGGTAACAATTTTCAATGCAAGGAGATGTACTACCATTTTTTTTTAAATTCGTCCTCTGTTGAAATGAACATCAAACAAGGGGAGGGTCTGTTGAAATGTAAAACACACGCAAAAGACAAGAGATGGGTGGAAAATATGTTTTAATCTTTAGTCACGTCCAAAATTAAATACACGTGCTTCTTTTGACACAAATTTCGAATAAATCAACACTATTACTCATCTTTTATATGAGACGCGGATAGAAGAATAAGTTTATTCTTATAATCATGTTATTGTTTATGACATAAAGAACAGTATGTCACTTGAAGTATATGATAAATAGTTTATGAAATTGCCTTTTTTATATCATATGCCATATAAGTCCTCCGTCGACTTATATTAATCATCTTGCCTTCGGCCCAGTTGGGCTAAAATGGATGTCTCTGGATGATATAGGATATAATATGACAGTATTGTACGCAACGAAGTTGGCATTTTGGCGGAAACACCCGAACTTGCTTGTGATGAAGCCTCCGAATTGTGACGGAAAGACATGTGATAAATTCCGGAAGTAAACTTGATAAAGCTTTATCAGCCCACTTACTGTACAATCACATCCTTTCATTGATTTTCATTATAAAACACGTGGTTTATCGTGAGGTGAAAAATAGCTTTTATTTAGTCTAAGTATATGATAAAAAGTTTTATCCCATATTTATGCGCAATGCATAGACTTTTGCATATGCAATAAGTGTAATGTTTGTCCATCCATATCACTGCCCCGGGCAAATAAATGGTTATCGTGCCCTCGTGCACACATTTGATGACGTCATAGTAATGTGACGTTTAGGTTTCACAACGGATTCAAAAAGAAACTTGGCCAAATTACAAAATAAAACACACGGAAATGCTCATTTATTTCTCTAATTTAAAGACATTGTCAAGCATAAACGATGGAAAACAGACTATCAATGAAAAAGGTTATCACAGACCAACACACTTCACTCTCACTCTTCATTTCTCGTTTACTGATACGTGCAAAATAGATCTATACCATTTAAAGGGGACTTTGAAATTTTTTTTTCTCTCTTTGATGTTGAAAATTGAAATTGCTTGTTCAAAACGTGATAAATAGCCGGATTATTTATCCTTGTCCATATTGTCCCTGGTATCATTTCCTTCAGAAAATATATTTGTTATATCGAAATTAAAATACTGTGTTCATTGTATTTAAAGATGGCATTTAATCGTGTTTTTTTTTTATTATTATTATTATTTATAAATTCTACATTAAATATATGTCCCCGGACCGAACAGCATATTTGCCCTGGAAAATGAGTTCGCTGTACTCATCGGTATAACAGCAATTTTTTCGTTGCAACAGATATTCATACATTTGTAGTATATGAAACCATCAGGTGATTTTCCGATTTCCCGTGCAAAGGTGCCGAAAGCGCCATTTTTAAATTGGCACCCATGATTTCAGAAATTTACCTCACAGTTGAAAACTCTATATAATTTAAATAGAAACAAAAATCATGTTCTTATAACATTTTGTACGTTTAAGGAAAGGATTCACCTATACACAATTACCGTATCTTTGTATCTATGACAAACGGAAGTGAGTTTGTGACGCGTTTTAAGCTCATTCAAAGCAAATACACCAAAATCTGGTGTTGTTTTTAACTTCTTATTGTAATGTAAGTTAATACAAGCGACTGTATTGCCATATTATACAAAACAAACATTAAACAAACTAAACAAGGCAAAACACTCGATTTAAATACGTTCAATCAAACACAAGATACAAAAACAAAAAGAACTATGAACATGGTAAAAAAGGCCTGTCCTCTAATGCGTGACCTGAATGACATGATTATATCTACTTGAATATTAAATTCAATCCGAATCAGTCTATATGGTAAAAGGGAACCTCAAGCTCCCGCACCACGTCAGGGCGACAGTCCACAAGGGAGATAATAAATTATATATTAATATTCGTAAAATAGAGATAAGTCTGCGTGCTTTATATTGCACAACCCCATAAAAATATCGATAAAGTACATAGTATTTACAAAATTACGGAAACTTTGTACATAATAACCATAGGATCGCAATAAATCAATATTTACAAATACATCAACCTGTCACTGTGAAATATTAACCATGCTAGTTTTGATCATTTTCATTGTCTGATTCTTCATCAGAAGAAAAATCGTTACCACCGACAGCATTGTTCTTGTAAATGTGACAATTCTCGCCACCTTCACACAAACAAGCTTCAGTACAACATAATTCAGTTGCTTCACAGAACACCGAAGTGCGCAATCCACACATTTCTGTGATTAGCTTAGACATTGGGTCAAGCGGCATAAGTATGGTAATCCATTATCACTTCATCCTCAATTCTCAATCTTATGTCCTAAGGGCACCCTCAACAATCTGGTATTGTAGGATTTGGCTGCAACGAAGATAGTCAAATTAAAGTTTGGTATTCTTGTCGTTTGAAGTGCTGCAAAAGAGCGTTCTGGGTTGGGTAGAAGCTCATTCTTTGGCCGCATTTGGTTTCAACTTGCACTCGTTGAAGATTCGTTGTAAATACGCAGGACATACTGTTCCAAATTATCTGTGATCTCATCTAAGGGAAGTGTAAACAGCTTGGCGAAAGAACAAAATGTCGATAGATTTGATTTGAACAGTTCCGAAGGTCTGACCTTTCCTTGTTTGAATTGCAACCAGTAATAGCATGGAAGGCAGGCAGAGGTTCACACAAGTTTAGTTCAAGCGTACCCGCAATGATATGGGCTAACTTCTATTGCTGTTATACCTTTGAGTACACCGAAACATTTTTCAAAATCTTCGGTCCGGGGACTATATGTGATAAACAGATTATAACATGTCCTTTTCCATATCGGCCCTGGTATCATCCCTCGACCCATACCGGTCCTCGGCTAGCGCCTCGAGGCCGATATGACAGTCTCGGGATGATACAAGGGCCGATATGGAAAAGGGCATGTTATAATCTAGACCAAGTAGGCCGGAGAGGTAGGTATATTGCTGCTCAAAACGGGAAAATTCACAATTGGGAAGTTAAAATCATCACGTTTGTCATATAGCTTAGATTTCAAACGTCCATCTTCATCAATGTATAAAAACAGATCTAAGTACGAAGCTGAAGTAGGTGTGTCAGTAGTCTCTTTAATTTCAAGCTCATTGGGATAGATCTGGTGTAAATATTCCTTGAATTTTGGATTATTAAGAGAAAGTACATATTCTATGTAGCGGAAGCTGAAATTAAAGGACTGGTCTAAATGTTTTTGTTTTTTTCCGTGTTAGCCTTTGTTAAAACTTGGCCTCATACGAGAAAAGAAAGAGATCAGCTAAAAGCGACGCGCAGTTAGTTCCCATGGGAATCCCGATTGTCTGTTGAAAAACGCGACCTCCAAATTCGACAAAAATATTATATATTAAAAATTCCAACATCTTGATTACGTCATTCTCCGTGTACTTCTTGTTTGACTCAGTGTGGTTCTTTACAAAATATGTTTTGTCTTTCCCTACTACTAAGTAAGTGTATCTGTGTTCTCCGTTTTTAGTGCAGAAACATTGATGTATCAAATCAGAAATTATTGTTTTCAATTTATTGTGTGGCAGGGTAGTAGAAAGAGTAGAAAAATCAAAAGTTTGTATGCTGTGGCAATGGGTAAGACTACTAGAGGGTAGCTGTTCAAGAAGATCTTTAGAATTTTTTAGAATCCACATCTGATTGACGCCGCTCGTGGAGTAGACTTTATCGCAGTAACTTTTCAGGCCATCTCTGACTGCGGTCAATAAAGTAGTAAGGAGCTTAGAAAGTGGCTTAGTGGTGCATCTGGAAGACCCCGCAATGAATCTCTGTTTGTATGGGTTCTTGTGAAGTTTAGGTACCCGGTAGATGTAGGGGAGCTTATTGTTTTCATCACCCGCTTTGATGCCAAGGATGTTAAAACTGAGTTGTGATTTTCAATAATCTCCTCCCTTGATAGTGTAGTGGGAGTATAAGTTGAGTTTCCTGATGAACTATCAATTCCCATCTCCTTAACCAGACAGTCAAGATAGTGTTTCTTACACACGAACAGTATGTTGTTAGAAGCTTTGTCTGCAGGGACAATGATGTAATTTTCGTGGAGGTTGTCCATCGTTTTTCTAACGAGGGGATCTTCAAATATACTAGGATTGATGTTTTCAAACGCCGGATACGAGTCACAATTAACGACTTAATGGACCTGAGCCTGACAGCGTCTCGACATCTTCTTTCTCTTTCTTTGCCCACTTCCTCGCATAGTTCTCAATTGCATCCATCAAAATTTTGAAGTTGTACTTCCAGTTTATATGCTGGGGTTCACGGAATTTTGGACCTCTTGAAAAAACCTCTCGTAGTTTGATATTGTCTATAATATCTAGGTCACCGGTTATCACATGTCAAGCCGGACTGTAATTGAATGGGGAAGTGGAGCAAGCACAGTCAGGTGGTTTGGCTTTGAAGTCGTCAATTTTGAAATCACGCAATACCCGTTTGTAATTGAAAATGGAAGTTGCAATGGGTTTAGTGTAGGAATACGAAATAAGCGGAACAGATTGATCTTTGAAGTAAGCCGGTGGAATGTTTGATGTGACTCTTTTGCTATGTAGAATGTTGGCGAGATTTATGGCGTCCAAGCCTTTATTGGCGAATTGAATTTTGAGAAATGTCCGTTTATCAGGTTCGTTGGCTGTTTCGCGGACATGTTTGAATAGTCTGTGGTTTGCTATATCCAAAACAATTGCTGTTAATTTATATTCTAGGGAATGCCAATCAGTCACTGTTAATGCTAAACATGTTTTATAGAAAGAATGAAGCTTTGAAAGGGGCAAAGAATACAATTTGG
The DNA here is from genome assembly GCA_002080025.1 of Modiolus philippinarum. Classification (NCBI taxonomy): domain Eukaryota; kingdom Metazoa; phylum Mollusca; class Bivalvia; order Mytilida; family Modiolidae; genus Modiolus; species Modiolus philippinarum. Next base: position 289,670 of record MJUU01017103.1, on the reverse strand, counting down.
TACGAATGTGATGAATACCTAGTGGAATAGTCATAAATGGAAGAAGACCATTTATTGAAATGTCGTGCAGACGCGGGGCAGTGTAATGCCTGTGTCCGTGGCTACGCGGTCTGCGTTGGTTTCCATTCAATATATTGATCACATTCACCGAACTATACATCCTGGACTTGAAAGATTTCCTACACTTTTGATGTTATCATTGCAACCACAGGGTATTGCTGTACCTAACTCTTTAATCCAGTATTCCTCTCTTTGTAGACGGTAAGGTGGAAAAATAATATAAAAGTATGATTTTGCCAATTCTTGACTACTGCGATATCATGTATGATAACTGTTGATCTTCTTGAAAAGGTACAAAGAAGAGCTGCAATTCTTATTACTGGTGCTTTTAGAATAACAAAACACAAGGATTTATTAAATGAACTTGGTCTAAATTATTTATTGACACGACGTGAATTTCATAAAATAATTCTATTTTTTAAGATAATTAACCATGAGTGTCCTAATTACTTATACAATTGCTGTCCATCAGTTTTTCACAATACACAAAATTTTAACTTGCGTCGCATGGATAATATTTTACCTTCTATCTTCGTATTTCCCGTCAACTGTCAAAGAATGGAATAAGATTCCAGCTGATTATAAATTATCAACTTCAGTAAATATTTTTAAAGATAAAATATACAAATATTTTTGTGAATCAAACAGTAAAAGATTTATGTATATGGTCATGGAGTAGGTAGAATATTAGACTTGGGTTGAGTGTTCTAAATGATCATTTATTTAACTATAATTTAATTTCCTGTCGGTTATGCAATAGATTTGATACGAAAAAGCCTGAAACCATTGAACACTTTTTTATTTATCGTAGTCGATATGAAAATATAAGGTCTTTGTTTTTCGAAAAAGTAAAGGCTTTCCTCTGTTCAAATGTATACTTATTATCATTTGAAGAAATTTTGTGCAACTACTTAGAGAAAATCTTTATATTTTGAAATGATGATTTCTTAATGGATGACAAATTTGCTATTTCAATATGTGTTTGAATTTATTGAAAACAGTAAACGTTTTATAAATTTATTGGAATGGTTTTGATTTCAATAACATGTGAATGTTCTATGTGTGTGAGTATGTGAATGAGAGTTGTATTGTCTATATTGTCTTGTCTGTTATATGTTGAGGAGAGAAACTTTGTAGCCTTCGGGCTGTTTATAATCCTCGTTAAAAAAATAAAACATTAAATTAAATAAATCATTATTTTGTACAAATTGTAATTTGTACAAATTGAAAATACAAATTGTAATTTGTACATACTGAAAATACAAATTGTAATTTGTACATACTGAAAATACAAATTGTAATTTGTACGAAATTACAACTTGTACACAACATATATACAGTTTTTTTTTCTTCACTTACTATTTCACCAGATACATGTTCAGAAATAATTTTGTTTACACAAGTGATTTTTTACGGAGGTTTTGATGGCTCTGTCAAGATTTTCACTAAATTTCGTCTTCTTGGTTATATATTTGTCACCTGATATTATCAAATGTTAGATACGGGGAAGTAACAGGGACATGGCGGAAGTCTATACAATTACTACTCGTTACATGTTTGTCTGCTCCGTGAACATATAAAACCCTGGACTGCCAATACATAGCCACAGATATCACATCACACAGAAAGGTAAGACGATAAAAAAAATCTAATATTGTAATTCAATAATGTAAAATATACAAAGAATAAAAAATATTAATGCTTGAATTGCTTAGGAAATTTGAACACTGAGGACTTGTATTTATTTATCTTTTTTATTCATGGATAAACTAGTAGTTTTTTTTCTTCTTTTTTTTTCTTTTTTTTTATATATAATATAAAATATAAAAAACTTAAAAAGAATACAATTAATTTTCTATTACTATAAATCTTATTTACAGAAAAAAAATCTACATGAAATAAGTTATATTTAAGAATTGAATGCATTATTTTGAAGTTTCATTGGGGTATGAAACTGTTGACCGAAGCACATTTTTAATGAAGCACGGTAGCGCTTCATGTTGAAAATGTGCACCCGGTCAACACTTTCATAATCACTATGAAACTTCAAAATAATGCATTCAATACTTATAATTATATTTTAAAACCAAATCATAAAAAAAACAAATTTACCAAAAAGTTAGTACGTCATGTACAATGGGATTCTTTTTTAGCTCACCTGGCTATGCAATCACTTTGCGTCCGTCGTCCGTCGTCCGTCCGTTCGTCCGTCCGTAAACTTTTCATTCAAAGATCTTCTCCTCTGAAACCACTGGGCCAATTGAAACCAAACTTGGCCACAATAGTCCTTGGGTGGTCCCCTTTAAAAATTGTGTCGCTCAGGTCTGTACGTCGTCCGCCACGTGGTCATATGATCAAATGTTTTTCAAGAGAATTGCAGCTTCATATTGATATGGCGCGTGAGCGATGTTCACCTATCAAATTGACGGAATTCAAATGAATATTCATGAAATGTAATTATTAATAATTAATCTTTATTATAAATATGTATCACATACTTCGTCTTCCCGGTTATAAATTAGAATAAATATTTAATATGAAATGTATTTTCTAAACTAAAATTATTTTTACTTCTATAAACTACTAATTTTTATACATGAAGTTAATGACGTATTTAAATTGTACATATATTTAAACCAGGGGGTGTATAGTTTTTACTTTATTTCAAATAGATATACACAGTTTTCCAAAATTATAGCATTAGTTAAACAATCGAAAGAATTCAGATTTCTGAATAGCCTTTTTTGAATGATAGAGCAGGACATGGCATATTTTGTGAGTTCCCTGGTCTATATATCGGCAAACGAATACCGAAGCGGGGGAATTCTTAAATCATAGATCCACATATCCAACACAAATCACGACAATTCACATCTAACACGAATTTCTATATCCAGAAATTATGGATCTCTCAGTTTGGAGATGTTTCTATATTGAAGGCGGTCACTACAGCGTTTAATTTTACAGATCATCGATAACGAGCTTTCAAAAATTCGACTCTTTTATAAATCTAAATTAAAGGCATTGGAAACTCATTTATTTCAGCAAAAATATTTTTTTCAACTCTGACCTCATCTTCACGTTGACCTCAAACACTTGACTTGGGAAGACGCGCTGGCCTTAAATTTAGAGATTTGGTCGACATTATACATTGCGTCTGTGAACTGGCTTTTCATGAAATATAAAAAAAACTCCACAGTTTCCCCACGCAGATTTGAGGTAGGATACCCACCAGTGAATTTGAGGTAGGATCCCGATCAAAATTTCAAGTAATTTCAATCGAAATCATACAAACTTTATTTATGATTTTTTGGACCGTCTGCAAATTTTACCTGTTGGAATTCGAGTTGACCAGTGCAAGTAAACCAAAAATCTTTTAAAGCCTAAAGATCAGACAGGTACTAGTATATAATGTCTGATGAAAACATTACCCCAAAAGGTAATATGAAGAAAATATAGTTGAATCTATAAACAAATTAATAAGATGTACGTCTAACGTATGTATCTTTAAAGAAAGTGTAAAATACCAAGAATAGGGTCCCAAACAATAATTCATTAATTTGGCCAAAATGTGTGACCCTCCCGTACAAAATGAAAATTGAGAGTACTTACCAGGTAACCAAAGGAGTATAATACGGCGAGCCATAGCAAATAATAAATTTGCAATATTCAAGCTCAATGTAGAATTTATCAAGGATATTTTTTTCAGTTCCAGAATGAAAACCACACTTGCCGTAGCCGCTGTCTTGGCGTGTCTGTTCGCCTTAAAAGGAGTCCGTGCTGATGACTGGGACGATCATTATGGTGGTCAATATAAAGGAATGAGCCTTGGTGGTAGTTACGGTGGATATGGCGGTCATTACAGTGGAATGAGTGTTGGATATCAAACTGGTGGATATGGTGGTTATTCCGGTTACGGTAACAAAGGGTACACAGGATACGGCCACAAAGGATATTCCGGATACGGCAACAAAGGATATTCCGGATACGGACATGGTAAAAAGGAATACCATGGATACGGAAGTAAAGGAGGATACGTTGATGAAGTATCCGTCCACTATCCAGTCCCACTTGTACAGCCAATCTATGGAGGACTAACTGATGGTATTACTGGTGGTGTCGTTGCTGGAGCCGACAATGATGGTCTTTTTGGAGGACAAGGAGCTGGGCTTTGTAAGTATTTAGTTATTAAGACTATTTGATCTAAAATAATCGCCGTTTTGACAATAAGGGAATAAAGAGTGACCAACGAAAGGGGTAAGCTACTGAAATCAAAACCTAAAGAAAAATTTGAAAGCGCAGAAGACCTGTCCGAGTAAGATGGTGTGGTGTTTGTGACGTCTAAATCAAGAGTGGAACAATATTTAAAAGAATCCGATGGATGGCAAATTGACGGGCTCCTTATGTAGATATTTGACTACAAAATGACAGCCTTTAGATCACCTGCGATATTTGACTTTATGCTTGAAGAAAAACAGACTGTTAGAAAATTTCAGGGATAAACCTTGGAAAACATAGCTTACATAAAACCACAGTAAGCTAAAAAATATATTTCAAGACCTTCAAGACCTTTTTTTGCATAAATAAGTTTTGTTCAGTTTACGCAGGGGAAAATTACAAACTGAGAGTCTATTTCGATTTTAATACTTTCTTTTCAATTATGAAATTACAAACATAATATTATACTACTAGGTCTTTATTGGGTAATTCTTTGTCTCCCAGACCACATTGCCATGATTGCGGTCTGGTTGAATTAATGACATGTGTTTATTTATATTTTCAGTAATGCTTTTCTTCTTCTTACTTTTGTTGTCCAACAACAACAATGGATCAATCTTTGGTTAAATAAGTAATGTAAGTATTCATTAAAGTCATCTAAGTATTCGATAAAATTATTCAAGTATTCAATAAAGTAATTTTCGTATTCCATAAAGTAATGGTCGTATTCAATGAAGTTGTTCAAGTATCCAATAAAGTTATTCAAGTATTCAATAGAGTTATTCAAGTATTCAATAAAGTAATGTAAGTATTCAATAAAGTTATTAAAGTATTCAATAAAGTTATTTAAGTATTCTATAAAATAATGTACGTATTAAATTAGTAATGTAAGCATAAATAAACTGATTAGTTATTATATATTTCTCCCAAAACAGTAAAGGTGGCCCTAAGTATACAATACACATATAGGGCAAATATATTTATTTAATTGAATATCTAGTAGCAAATTAGATTTAACATGTGTTTCAAACAAAAACAATTTTTTTCAACGGATTGTTTATTTAAAACCATCTTTCTGGTAAAAAGAATTTCATATATTGATAATAAGCATAGTTGAGCTCGTCCACGAAATTCACCTGTTTTTATATATAATTTAAAACATATTCAAATGAGTGTAAAAACAGAAGGAGGTTACGATCAAACTAATAACTGAATATTGTCAGAGAACGAATGTCATGAACCCTGAATTGACAAGGAGACAACTCCAATCATCTTTTCTAATAGAAAAATACATCTTTCCGTTTGATTCTTATCAAATTCTCATGGTATATGATAAGGTTTTTCGGTATGTCCTGAAGATATATAAATATGAAAGTTTTACATTTTAATATGAGACCAAACTTGTACGATTCATGATGTGAATTCAATATGATGACATTATATGTCACTTACGTTTTAAAAGTACATTGTAATCCAGAGTTCGCGCAAAAATATTTACTACAGTTTTATTATTGACCACAAGTTTTTGAATACTGAATATTATTTTTATGTATTGTCATTACAGATGTAACCTGTTACTGGAGTTGCAGACGACATAATGTTATTGTTTTGTTATTTTGTTATCATCAAATGATCAAATGATAATAAAAAATTGAAATCATATAAATATATTTAGAGCTTCATATTTATATTTATATTTACTTAGTTCCAAAATTTCACAAAGCTCCACTAGTTGAAATGTTAAAAGTTCTCTGCACATTACCTTAATAGGAACCTTGTATTGTTTTGGACCTTAAACGGTTATCCTTGATGTAGATCTTTTTGTAATTCTCATATTTTACTTTGGTTGACCGTGTAAAAATAAATACACAGCTGCAGTCCAAGGACAGCTGATTTAGACCTACAAAGCCTTTAGCCAAAAAAAAACACACAAAAGCCCCATTTACATGCACAAGATTTACACCAGTATGTAAATTTACACGTGTGTGAAACAACACCAGTATGTAAAAGTATATTTGCTATGCATTTACATGCATTTAATATGAGGTGTGTATTTTAATTCTAAAAGCTTCTTACAAGAAGTGAAAAGGACAGAAAAACATGTAAAAAATAAAAAGCTTTCGTTAGATCTTGGAAATTTGTAGAATGATATAAAAACATAAAGTTGTATTGTATCTGTTTTTTTATAATAAGCCATAAAAATCAGAAAAAAAACTGTCAGGGAAGTCTGAATTTTATAGAAATAATAGTTCAGTGTTAGTACAACAATTTCATGATTAAAATCAAGTTTCAAAGCCCTTTTCTTCCATTTCATAGATAGAAACAGCATTTTTGCACAGTTGGCATTTTTTATTTGCATTTACATGCTCAAAAGGCACACCGTGTAAATTTACACATGTGCAAATATACATTTACACTTGCCCCTGACCTCATGCAAAGTTTACAAACTTATGCAGTTGCATTTAAATGCAGTAATTGCACACCAATGCAAATTTGCACACTTATGTAAAAATACACATGTGTGTAAACCTGTGCTTGTAAATGGGGCTAAAGAAACTATGTAGTCCCCATATCATTTAGTCCCTCCTAAGGTACAAATACGTAACAAACCACACAAAGAAACTATTTAGTCCTTTAGTCCCTATTTCAGATAGTCTCTCTAATGTACCAATAGCCAAGAAACTATCTAGTCCCTATATACGATATTCCTTCCTAATCTAGAAAACACACAAAGAGACTATTTGGTCCCCATATCAGATTACAAATAGATAATAAAACAAATCAGAAGGTATGAAGTCCCTATATCAGATAGTCCTTCCAAATGTACCATTATGCAACAAAACACACATAAAACTTATCTAGTGCCCATATCATATAGCCCCCCCCTAATATATGAATAGTAAATAAAACACACAACAAGCGATATTGCCTCCACGTCAGATACTAGTAGTCCCTCATAATATTCAATAGGTAGTGAAACAAATACAAAGAGTCCCATAATGTTCAAATAGTACTAAACAAACAATAAAAACTATTGAGTCCTCATATCAAAATAGCCCCTCTTAATGTACCAATAGACAATAAAAACACATAGAAACTTTTAGTCTTCATGTCAGATAGTCCCTTCAAATAGAAAAAAACAGACCTAGAAATTATTAAGTCCTCAATTCAGATAGTCCATCTAATACACCAAAAGGTAACAAAACATTCATTTACTCCTGCAACCCGTACGAGAGATGTATGCTCTCTCAAATATGGATACACTATCATTTAATTTTCCAAATGTTATTCTTTACACCTGTTTATAGAGCTCACATCTCATGACTTAATTATGCCAAGTCTTCTTGCAATTTACTCGATGAGTGTTCTGTGGTTGTAAATATATTTTGTGATCGTCTTCCATCAGTTTTTTTTTGTCCTAGTCTCTTTGTCGAAAAACGCTAGACAGCGATTGTAAGAAAGCCTCGCAAGTGTGATTTCATGTTTGTTGACGACCCAACATCCACGAGTAATCAGAAACATGTTGACATTTAGCAATGAATTTCCACTCAAACCGGTGCTTGTCTTGACCTTGCTATGAGGTATGAGCAAAGCTCGTTTTTGAAAGCCTAGAGGTGCCTTCAAGATGAAAAACAACAATAAAAGCGTTGTTCAATTATTTGGTGTAATTATGTATTTGTAGACACCTGTCTCGTGTGCAATATTTCCATATACTTGCCTTGTTTATTGTAAAAACTATTTATTCCCAATATCAAATAATCCCTCCTAATGAACCAATAGTCAACATGCATAGAAACTGATTAGTCCCCCATATCATACAGCCCCTAATGTTCCAATAGGTAACAAACCACATATAGAAACTATAGTCCCCATATCAGTTAGTCCCTCCTCATGAACCAATAGACAACAAAACACAAGTAGAAACTATTTATTCCCCATATTATATAGTCCCACTAATGTACTTATAGTTACCAAACACACACAGAAACTTTTTAGTACCCATAAAAATAGCTCCTCCTAATGAACCAATTGCAAAGAGTAAACACACATAGAAACTATTTAGTCCAATATCATATAAACACCCTAATGTAACCAACGGTAACAAACACGCGTAGAAATTTATTTGGTCCCTATAATATATAGTCACCCTAATGTGACATTATTTTACAAAACACACATAAAACTATTTTGTCCCATATCAGAAAGTCACTCTTAATGTACCAATAGACAACAAAGCACATATAGGAGCTATCTTGTCCCCATATCAAATAGTCACTTATTAATGTACAAATAGACAAGAAAACATAAATAGAATCTTTTTAGTCTCTATATCATATAGTTCCTCCTTATGTACCAATAGGTACAAAACACATATAGAAGTTTTTTAGTCCCCATATCAGTTAGCCCTTCCTAATGTACCAATATCCAACAAAACAACACAAAAATTGTTTGGTCCCCATCAGTTAGCCCCTCCTAATGTACCAATAGCCAACAAAACAACACAGAAGTTGTTTGGTCCCCATTTCAGTTAGCCCCTCATAATGTACCAATAGCCAACAAAACAACACAGAAGTTGTTTTGTCCTCATATCAATTAGCCCATCCTAATGTACCAATAGCCAACAAAACAGTACAGAAGTTGTTCGGTCCTCATATGATATAGTAACTGCTGACCTTCCAAAAAATGTATCACCTATCAAGATACACTTGTACTGTTCAACAGATACTGGAGAATCAATTACCAACTTTATTCTAAGCATAATACACTCAATATCAAACATCAAACCGTATCAGTGTTTAGGGGGAAAATAAGAAATTTATTTTAAGGTAGTAGACCTGAGATAGGGGAGATACTAGTAACTCGCTTTTCTGCACGAATCGCTTGTTTTGATTGGTATAAATAAAAAAAGGGATTTAGAATATTCTATCATAAAAAGAAATAAAATAATCATGTTATGATGAAACTGTACTCCTTTCATAAAATAATTCGAAGTGCCTACATAAAATATCTAGGTTTTGAATGGCATCTTATACATAAAAAAATAACTGAAAGTCAGATTTTTGGAAAGGGGGGTAATTCTTTCTGCTTGATATTCTTTAAGCAGTTTTCCTAACATTTTGAAAAAACGTTACAGTGAATTTTTATAAACTTTTGATGTAAATCATATATGTGGAGGACCTTTAATTTCCCAGTTTTTGTGAAAATTGACTGTAAGGATTTTCAGCTAGAAGAAATTGAATGAAGCTGTTTTTTCAGCAATGTTTCGAACACATTTTTTTCTTTTTTACTGCAAATCAACACTTGATGCTTTCTTATGATCATTATTCTCTCATATATAGGTTTACAAGTTTCTATGAAGGAGTTTGGCAACTTATAGAAAAAAAGAAGGGAAACGGGGAATGTGTCAAAGAGACAACGACCCAAAGGGGAGTAATAACAACTCAAAGCCACCATAAGATCTTCAGTGAACGGTGAGGAAACCCCACACCAAACGGCAGGTCGGAGTAAATAAAGAGTAATCAAGTTCAGCGAAATAAATATCACCCTAGACTCCTATAGACATAAAGCAAACTAACTAAAAAACAGACAAGACACACAAAAGCTTAGTAAATTTCCTGACTTACGACAGGCGTAAACCTGCTGCGGCGGGGTTAAACTAGTTTTATTGGGCCTAAACCTTCCCCCTAGCCAATGTGATAAATAAAAATACAATAGTCACAACAGTAAAATTCAGTTAGCAACAGGACTGAGTCAATTGTGAAAAATTAAACTGAAAGAACTAAATATACGGACATAAACAAGACTACTAGCAGTTAACTGACATGCCAGCTCCAGACCCATTACCAACTGACAAATTAAGTTATGTACCCCCAGTATACAGCTTCCACCAAGATCCCTTCCTGTAAGAAGTTTAGCATACTGATTTCATGCATATACCGGAATACATAACCCGTGTCCATGCAATATAGATTTTAGAAATTTAGAATGCGTTTAGTTAAAATGCAAAGACCCTATCAAAAGATTTTTTTTTTACCCTGGGTCTACTAACTTAAAAAGGCTGATCACTGTGTCATAAAAATAATAAATCTATTCAAAATTAAATATTAAAAGGACAAACTGTATTTTGTTAAGAGGAAACAAAGGATATAAATCAAGATCGAATTTCTATTGTTTTAAAAGTAAAAAAGGTGTGCAGTTCCAATTCGTTGAAATTTATTCTTTATACAGTTGTTATATTCCCATGATGGCAGTCTTCCGTTTCATTTCATTTCATTTATGTTTGTATTTTATAATGTTCATAAAGCATTTGAAAACAATTGTCAAATAACAATATTACATAGGTAAAATTTAACAGTTTATCAGTATATACTACATGCTCCTATAATTCTGGGGTCGTTATTCGAGTTTTCGATAAAGGATTAGTTCTTCTTTGTTAAATGAAGTATGGCATCAACTTCAGATGTACAACGTGAACTTATTTGTCCGATATGTGCTGACTATTTCACAGATCCTAAGGGTCTTCCGTGCTTTCATACGTTCTGTAGAGATTGTTTAAAATCGGTTATCATGTCGCAGGATCACAAAAGACAATTTTCGTGTCCAATGTGTAGATGTATTGTCCCTGCTCCTACAGACATGTCTCGGTCGGAATGGGTTGATATATTTCCAACAAACCATCACGTCAAAAGCATATTGGACATAGTGGTTCCAACCACTGAACCACCATTATGCAAAGTTTGTAGTGAAAAGGGCCGAAAACAGAAAGCAAGTAAGCATTGTCATAATTGTTCTGAGGATTATTGTGAAGATTGTGCTCGGCTCCATACTTTACTTAACGCCACAAAGCACCACGCTCTGGAAGACTTAATACCTGGTAAAAACTACTACCGAGAGCCAACATTGAGTAAAACAACAAAACCCCGTCCTAAAGTAAGATATAAAATCAATGCAAAGTTCAAAGGAACTATGAACGTGAGGACTGATGAGGATGATGAACCTGCATTTATAACAGGTGCCATATTTTTGGAGGATGATAGACTATTGCTGGCTGATAATACTAACTGTAAAATTAAACTTTTTGAAAGTGAAGGAAATTTTGTAACTGAGACATACTACATCCAACCCTTTGATTTGACTGTTCTGTATCAGACTATTATTGCAGTGACGGAAGCGAATTGTATCAAATTTTTCCAAGTATATCCAAACAAGATAAAGATGGAAAAGGTCTATAATCCTGAATGGAAAGTATATATGCCACGTACAATACCCGTTTCAAATAATTCACGAGGCCTGCATTTTAGCAATGGCCAATTTGTCGTCTGTTCGGGTGATGACTTGGATAAACACGTGGCAGTTTTAGATGCAGACGGCAAGAACAGGCGTCATATATGGCAAGACAAAGGTGCAAAATCTAACATTTTCAAAGAACCCTGGTACTGTAAATTTGATGACGATTTACAAAATATCTATGTCAGCGACGGAGCTGGAGTTTTCGGCTGTGTAAAGTGTATGTCTTACTATGGTAAATCAAAATGGGAATATTCGTGTGACATGCCTCGTGGAATTGAACTTATTGGAGACCACATTTTTATAGCGGATTGGAGAGAGGATGAAATTAAGGTAATATAACAAAGTGGTTAGTCCCCCTGCAACGTGCCCAACCTCTCTTGTCTCATGAGCATAGAAGATAACCAAAAAAAAAAAACAACATGACTGCCATTTTTATGGACTTAACAAATTACCTTCTATAACAGTATTCATGGCAATACACTGCTGCAATTCAACCTACAATCAAAATTATTTTTGAGTTTATATAACAACAACATGCATAACATATGACTTGCCATAAAACTATTCCAATAAACATTTCTTTTTGAAATGCCTGTGCCAAGTCAGAACCAATGCGGTTCACAATTTTTCGGTGGTTTTTCATCTCTTTTGTCTTTTCCATTTTTTGCCATGCGTGGAGCAGGTCATGCTTACCCTTCCGGGGCACATGATGATACCTCAGTTTTTGTAGGGGTTCACACTGCTAGTGCTTTAGTTATGTGGCGTTCTTGTTCATTTTGTTTATTTGTTTTGTCTTTGTCATGCTCTCTCAATTCGTGTTGATTATGATTTGCATTGATTTTGGATTTTTGATTTTTAGAATTCCCCCTTTCCTCGTTCTTGCTTCGGTATTGGTTTGCCGATGTATTCCACCTTTTTATACAAACAAAAGTATATACAGTCTTTTATTGTCACATCTTAAAGCTCTAAGTTTGTATAATGTACAAAATGCATCTTTATTGGGTGAAAGAAGGAAGCGAGATTGGTCTTTTTGCGTGATTCGTGATCAACATAAAAAGGTGCATATGAGAGCTGTAATTTTGGAGTGGTGCGGGAAACATATATCGCTTTCCCACTGAAAAGGGGAAATCAGCATGATGTTGGGAAACGAACCTTCAATTTTTATCCACAAACTTCCTACAAACGGTTACATATCACATGGGAACCAGAAATGGTGAACGGCCTTCAACAAAATGATTGTTAATTTTATACTTATAGATGTCCTTATTTTGTTTACAGGTACTGACAAAAGACGGAGAGTTTGTTAAGACCTTATTAACAAGAGAAGATGGAATTCGTCGTCCACAGACTGTTACGGTTAATCATTCTGGAGATAAACTTATTGTGTCAAACAGTCCTCCTTATAAGAGTGACGGTCTTCTCTTGTTCGACCTGGAATACTCAAGAGTCGTGGATTCAGTATCTTCCACTGCAAATAACGACTCGTGTTCATGTTCCATTGTCTGATTGATTCCAATATTTAAGCTGTTATATATATTTACAGTCAGAAAGAATGATATGTTTATATAACAAAGAACTGAATCAAAAGAGATTTATAAAAACCAATAACAATAAAACAATAAACAGTATGACATTACAATTTTGTTGACATCAATTTTCCTCCCAAATAAAACCAACAACTAAAACAAAGATTTAGTGAACAAATAAAGGGATATGGAGTAAATGTACATGGGACAAAATCCGTTTAAGTGACTAGAATTGCGGCTGGTGCAAAAATAACAACTTTTCTATAACTTCATTCTGTAGTGATCTGTTATCTGTCACTCCTTAGTGGTAGACATTTTAGGGTCTCTTATGTTTGGTCAGCTTCTAACTGATATCTCTATGTACTCGTAGAAGCCCATGTCGTCTTCTGGTCTAACGATCTTGTAGAGTTTCTTGTTTCTTGCCAGACCAGCAGGTAGACTGTAGTGTTCTGTTTGGTCTTCTGTTTGAAGGTAAGTTGTTGCCAGACCAGCAGGTAGACTGTAGTGTTCTGTTTGGTCTTCTATTTGAAGTACATCGGCAAACGAATACCGAAGCAAGAACGAGGAAAGGGGAAATTCTAAAATCATAAATCCAAAATCACGGCTATTCACAGCAACACGAAATGAGACAGTATGACAAAGACAAAACAAATAAACAAAAATGAACAAGAACGATACAAAACTAAAGCACTAGCAGTGTGAACCCCTATAAAACTGAGGTATCATCAGGTGCTCCGGAAGGGTAAGCATGATCTGCTCCACGCGTGGCACTCGTCACACCACCAGTGAAAAGTCCGGTTTTGTCACAGTCGGTGTTAGTCAGTCCGGTAACAAACTCTGGATCTACCCAAAGATATCTGGTATCATTTGTGAAACAGAAACATTGTAATGGTCTGTCAAATCGTGGTGACGACCGTAAAACTTCTGTAGTGACAATAGCAACAGTGACTGAACATACCCTTGATGTATAAGTTTTTGAGACAGTAATTTCGCTCTGTTGACAAAATCGCTGTACAAACTACAGGCACGGCAATAGCGAATGAGTTGTGAAATGTACACGCCATATGCCGGAGAAGTGGGAATATTACTGCTCAAATACGGGAAGTTGGTAAGTTGTTGCCAGACCAGCAAGTAGACTGTAGTGTTCTGTTTGGTCTTCTGTTTCTTTATCTAGTTTATCTTCCTGGTAAAAAAGTAGGGGACCTACCTCGGTACCTCGACAAATAAGGATATACAATATATATTTTTAATAGGTTAAATTCCAACGTCAAGGTAATAGGTCAAATATTCTAAAATGTCTTGCCATGAGAAATAAAAAGGTGAAATATAAAAAGCTTATCGCTGACCAGTCAAAAGATATGACCAATGTTAAGTTTTCAAAAAGTTTGTAATATGCCAAGGTCAAAAACATAAGGTACCGATTGATAGGAAAGGTCTTTAACTGAGAAGAACCAGTTGAGTTTTCCACGAGAAAAGTTCATGTGTGAAATATGGAAATCCCATTTATTCAAAAGTTATTCTTGATCTTAAAGTTTAGCTTTTTTAAAGTCGGTCACATGCTCAAGTCAAGATTTTGAAGTCAAATATTGTTCTACCGTTACGCATGCCATATAAAAGACTAAAAGCTTACCACTTACAATTCAAATGTTTTAGCCGAAAATTAACACATAGTGAAGACCAAAAACAAAAACAAAACCTGTATGTCCGATACATAAAAATATATCTGGACTGCATGGTATGTGAGAAGAGAAATGTATTCGCTTTTCGTTTAGAATTACTTATTGAAACAACAAATATTTTCACTTTTAAGATTGCTAAATTATCAATCTAATTAGAATTAGATTTTACAGTCTCTTCCATGCAGTGGCTGTAGGGAACAATTTGTTCATCTAATTTTAATTAGATTGTATCATTCCCTTTAATTTATATGGGCAACAAAGAAGCAGGTATATATTATGTCTGATCAGAAGCATTAAACAAATCATTGTATTTCTCTAAAGACATATCTTTTATGAATTATTTTTATAAAAAGGTAATTCATAATAATTTGTCTTCAAAATGATGAGTTCCACACTCAGAAAATACTTAATGTCATCAAGGTCTTTTTCGCTTTCACTATTTTCTATATTTGTTGGCATTTTCAAAAAACAAAAAGTACAATAGGATAATTTTTAAACTTCCCCTATATGCTGATATTTTACATGGACATGCTAATATGGAAAAGTTATGGTGAAGTTGTTTGGTCCTACATAAATCTTTATTATCATAAACTTTGAAGGATTTTTGCTCTTTGTTTTGTTTTTGCCCCTAAAGATATTTTGCTTTTTTCGGCACTTGTTAAAATTATCGAAATATATCAGAATTCACCCTTGACTGAAGTTGATATCTACAAAAAATGATATTGTTTTCTTAAATGCATTGACAATCATTATAATAATAAATATATCAATAATAATCATGATAATTATTATTATTATTTATTAATGCAAGTTTTCCTTTTTGATGTGTATAAATAGTTCTGATAATACATGTATGAAAAAGAAAGGAAATGGGGTAAATGTCAAGGAGACAACATCCCATATCCAGGTTAAAACGACCCAAAACAAAGCATCTATAGGGGTCACCGTACGGTCTTCAATACCATGAGGAACCCCACACCATATAGCAAGCCCTAAATGGTCCCAAAAGGGAAAAAAGTGAATAAATCAATGGAAATAAACCACATCCAAAAACCCAAATATCGAGAAAGAAGACAAGGATAAGCCAATGACCAACATATTCCTAACTTGGGACTTGTATATGTCTTCGTTCCAACTATTACATTATCACATATAACTTTCCAGACAACACACAAAATTGTCTATGGCTATAAAAATATGGGAGGAAGTGTAAATCTTACACGTAGGAAGCCAAGTTACTTTGTATTACGTGAAATAAAATTCAAATACATATAAAAACCAAGAACAGTTAATGCAGGGTAATAGATTTCACATCTACCATACAGGTTAGTAGTAGATTAACATGTATATATATAGGAAAAACAATGTAAAACAATATACTTGTTATTTTTCTGATTATTAAAATTTCACATGTTAATTGCCAGAGGGAATTAGTATGTTTAAAAAAAAAACATTTACAAAAAGTGTTTAAATTAAGGACAAGAGAAAAAATAATCTAAATTCGAAACTATTTGCATATGTGTAGCCATTATGTTTTTTTTTATTATTTATTTATTGATTTTATACTTGATATGGAACTAATGAAGAAAAACTAAAGATAAGAATTTCTGGTCTCTATGAAATAAAACTACCATCATTAGCCATCGGATTTTTTTTCTTTTTGATATTTTATCGCGTTTTCATTCATTCTACTTGAAGAACTTTTTTGTTAAATGAAAAAGAATAATTATTAGATGAAGGGGATATAAAAAAATAAGAAATAATATGAAAATCAGGACAAAACATTAAATGATTGAGATCATATACACCTGATTACTACTAACATCTCCTTCTGAAGCTTACAATAAATTCATTTAATTCTATCCTTAGTTTCAGCATGAAAACCACACTTGCCGTAGCCGCCATTTTGGCTTGTCTGTTTGCCCTTAAAGGAGTACGTGCTGATGAGTGGGAAGACTCTCTAGGGGGTTATTATGGTGGAATGAGTGTTGAATATCAAACTGGTGGATACGGGGGTTATTCCGGATACGGTAACAAAGGATACACTGGATACGGTAACAAAGGGTACACAGGATACGGGCACAAAGGATATTCCGGATACGGCAACAAAGGATACTCCGGATACGGACATGGTAAAAAGGAATACCATGGATACGGAAGTAAAGGAGGATACGTTGATGAAGTATCCGTCCACTACCCAGTCCCACTTGTACAGCCAATCTATGGAGGAGTAACTGATGGTATTGCTGGTGGTGTCGTCGCTGGGGCCGACAATGATGGTGTCTTCGGAGGAGGACAATATACTTCACTTTGTAAGTTGTAGGATTTTTAGAATCATAAATTATGTTCATCATATTTTGTATTTCTGTGTAAAAAGCAATCAATCAATCAATGAATCAATCAGTCAATCATTTTCCCCCATAAAATACGCACACAATAAATGCAATATTCATTTACGGTATAACCAGAATGTTTAGGGATGTGAACAGCATTAAAAAGTAATGCATTTCTTATGGCGTTAAGCATAAAGATTGCAGTATAGAATTTCCATAGGTCTTCCAAAAAACGCAAAGATCCAATAAAACAGAGAAAAAAGGTTTCGGTTTGTTTGTTTTTTTTTTTTTTACCAACATTCTGCACGAACTCATCGTTCAAAATTGTGATCAAACTCCGGAATCCTCTCTGGAATCGCTAGGAGGTCGGCAATTGATGATTTTATATTATTGTCTATTTTTGCGTTCGGCGATGTGTAAATCATACTATATCATTGCCTTTGGTATTATGCGTAAATTATACTAAATTATTTATTATTGGTATCTTCTTATGAATTTTGTTTTTTTTTCTGTTTCAGTGTTAATGTTCCTAGTATTAATTTTGTTGAGCACCAACAACAATGGAACCCTTTTTGGTTAATAAATAATGTAAGTATTCTACAAATAACTTAGAAACATAATCACTGGTACAAAAACAGGGACCATTTACAGCTCGTAAATACAGGAAACAGTTATCTCAGTCATATTGCAGTCGATAAGACAATTTTCATGTTTACAAACATAAAAACATACTTCCACATATAGAGGGTCCACAAAAAATACGACGATACAGACACAACACTTGATATAAAAACCGTAGTGGAATAACAAGTAGACGACTGTTACAAAAAAAAAGAAAAATAAGATACCAAAAGTTTAATATGTTTATCATAGTTTGAAAAACGTATTATTATGATTTTTGTTTCAGAGCTTGTGTTTGATTAATTGAAAATTGCCTTCAGAATATATATACTAAGGTTTAGCAAGGATTTGTTTTTCTCACTATACAAATCCTTGGGTTAAGGAAGACTGTCTTTTGTTTTCAAAGATGTACATGTATATTTCATTGATAGTTTGTTGTATATATTGTCTCTATAACTATGTTATGTATAGTTTATGAGAATAAAGATATCTATCTATCTAAGACTTGTGTTATATACAGAACTTTTGAGTGACTTCCCCCCTAATAAGTATATATTGTATTTTGCAGATTTAGCCAGTAGTTAGAAGACAAAGAAGACATAATGTTATTGTTTTGTTAATATAATATCATCAAATGATAAAAATTTAATAAATTATTACAAGATATAATAATCCTCCTAGTTATAGATTTTACGACGAAAATTTAATGTCTGCAAAGGGTAAATTGATGAGACCATTATCATGGAAGACGAAATTCCCGATAAAGCAGTTATTGTAGTTATAAATGCTGTTTATTACAGTAATAAGTAGTAAACATTGTTTCTACTATGCCCTTGACAAGAAAAGAATCTGTTCGTTGGTCAACAAAATATTCAATAAAGTCTTTCAAATAATTTTACACATACGTACCAATAAAAACGAACGATCAGTTTCTTAAAGAAAGATAGTCTGTATGTATAGCTAAAAATCGCTCTTTCATTTCTATAATATAATGACTTTCTTTCTCCGTCATTCTGTGGTTTTCAAGTGATATTTCCCAAGCCACGCTAACCATGAAACAAGACCATACAGAAATTTAAAGGACGACTTCGTATGACACAAAGATTGAAGACTTTAGGCAAATCGTAAAAAAATGAATTTTGGTCCACAGATTTCTTTTTTTTTTCATCATGAAAATTTTCTTATGGTATTGGCTTTCAAAGGAAAAAAAAGGATGACAAAAGGTGTTTTAAGTTGTTTAATTTAGAAACAAAAAAGGGGAAATGATATACATTGTATAACGAAAATAAAGTACTTTGTTGTTTCTAGAGAATCAATCCATACAGTTTTCCCATTTAACTCGTCAGTTTATTTATTTAACATAACAAAAGTTGGGGACGCCGCCTCGCTGTTTTCCGCAATATTTCAAATACAAAGTTTCATTTTAATATCTATATTATAATTCGACTATTTCCTTTGTTAAAAATACGTTTCCATACGTTTCCAAAATATTTTAACACCAATTCATCATATCATCAGTGAAATAAAATTAAATGTTTCATTTTGAATTAAAAATACTGCATATTTGAAAATGACAAAAAAAAAAACAAAACAAAAAGATGCGTAAAACACAAAATATTTACTACTCACATGCCTAAAATAGAATTTATGGAAACGTGATATATCAAATTTCCCATTGTAAATTTTTCATTCCTGAGTTGCAATATCCCTTCTGTCCCCCAAAATATATGTGCATCTCAGCAGAAACGATACGCTAAGCATTATCCCAATCCAATGTCTTCATCAACATATATTTATAACTAACCAATTAACAACTCTCAGGTTCTTTATAGGTAGCTCGGTACTAATTACTTTTAGAAGTTTTGAAATATTTTCCTGATTTTCACGTAAAACAATTTTTTGACAATATTGACCCAGATATACAAAAACTTGTACCGGTCTATTCTGACAACCAGGACATGCCTCGGGTCATTTACTTTTCTTATAAATACCTACTTACTAGAAGTTTCTTTTTCAATTACTCTTCTATAACTCCGAGAAAACCTTTTTTTTTGTAATATATATTTTATTATTTTCTTCATATCATCACAAAACTGTATACAATATATTAGCAAAAGAATTACATATTTTTCAGTCCAATTTATCAACACAGAATAAAAGAGAGAAAAAAATTAAATAATAATAATAAATAAATAAGATAATAATAAATAAGCAAAATAAATAAATAAATAAATGATACTAAATTAAATCATTTTAAAGATTAATTTTGTCCATCACTCGCTTCAATTAAAATGTTTTTTATTATTGACCATTTTTGCTTAATAAAATTGGCTTTATTGTTTGTGCATAAAATTACAGAGGCCATGTCATTATTGATAATAAAGAACTTGAAATCGTCACAAGTTACGAAACTAGGTGTTTTTTCGCTAGAAGTGGGTCTTTTTTGACTACAAGGTAATATTTGAAAGAACAGGGATTAAAAGCTATGTTTGGAATATTACGGAAGTGTAGAAGGAATAAATTATCCATTGACTGTCAGTTGAAGATGTTTGATAAAGCTGTGTTGCCTGTACTTTTATATGGTAGTGGAATATGGGGTTACGAAAACATTGATATTCTTGAGGGTGTTCATATAAAATTCTGTAAAATTATTTTAAATTTGAAACAGTCTTCTCCAGACTGTGTAATTTATAGTGTCCTATTCATATTCAGGCAAAACTTAGAATGATAAATTTCTGGGGTAAATTAGTTAATGATGATGACAATAAAACTTCTAGTTTACTGTAGAGGCTTTTGTTAATAAATTATAATAATTATGGATTTGAAAGTAAATGGTTAATGTATATTAAAGGAATTTTCGATGACTGTGGGTTGAGCGATGTATGGAATCTGTAGCTTTGTGATAAATGGGTTGTAAAAAGGGTTGAGCAAGTATTGCAAGACCAGTTTAAACAGGCTTGCCTTTCTGAAATAAACTTTTCACCAAAACTTTGTGTTATAGAATTTTCAAACATGATGTTAAATTTGAAAACTATTTCGATCTTTTGCCAAATAGTTTTTTATATATATTGTGTAAATTTCGATGTGGAAGTCACCGGTTGCCCATTGAGTCGGGGAGATGGTATGGAGTTCCAAGAAACGAACGTCTGTGCCACCTTTGCGACTCTAGGGAAATCGGTGACGAGTTTCATTACATAATAAACTGTAATGCTTTAAAAATGGAAAGAAAAAGGTTTTTACCAGAATATTGTTGTACTAACCCAAATACTTATAAATATGATCAATTGTTTAACTCTACTAATACTACTATTTTGGAAAAACTTTGTAAATTTATTAAAACTGTACTTGTGAAAATAAGTCCTCCTAGCTAACTTTACTGTTCACACATGTGTATGTTTAAGAAATAATTCATGGTAGGTATATGGTTATTGTCATTTAACCATGGACTGGGCCTTTATATTCGAATTTAACCCTGAGCGTTAGCGAAGGGTTAAATTTACGAATATAAAGGCCCAGCCCATGGTTAAATGACAATAACCATAAACCTGCCATGAATTATTTCGATTCTAATATGACAGAAAACGGAATTTTTCATTCTGAAGCGACCTTAGAGAAGGCGGATTTCCCGTTTCCATTGCTGTCTGTATCTATGACGTCACAATACACAATCTGATGTTTTCAAACAAATGCAAGTTCAAAATCCAAATCGAAAGCAAAACAATACACATTAACGTGTCTGAATGGGATGATTAAGTTATAAAATATGCTTAACATTTATTTCCTTCACAAACTAAGACAAACAAAATAAAAAACACTGTTGTTTTGCGTCCCTTTTACTTTTTTGATACCATTTGCGCATGTGCGAAATATATGGTTAGCGAGTATTATACTGGTTGACGATTAACTAGAGCCATGTTAGAATTTTCTTTAAATAATGTATTGTATATTTCTCAATAACTTTGTTACATAATTTATGAAGGGATATTATACTTTACTCTGCAAATATAAATATATCTTTTCATAATCAACAAACAAGTATTAATAATATCATCATGCATATGATTATTAGTACCTCATATAATATCTTTTTTGACTGGATAAAGATTTATGTTGCACAATTCTTTTAATATCTGACTAAACTTTAACCAAAAAGTTATAACATAATGGCATTCGAAAAAGAGGTGAATATACTAGTAAGTTTCTTTTGTTTCTGAACAAAATGTACAAAGTTCTGTCTCACTATACTTACATTTCATAAGTAAACTATTTGTTGCTAGAATTTTGTGGAGTAATTTATATTGAAATGCTCTGAGGGTTGGGTCTTCAGTTACCATAATAGGCAAACTAAAATGAAATTACCATTCCTCATTTAAAGGTTCTAATGCAAGTTTTTGAGTCCATTTTTCCTGAATATTAATGGGTTTTTCTTTTACTTTCTCTATGAAAAGTTTATAGAAGTATCTTGGAATTTTGTCTATCGTCTTCATTAATGTTATATTACTTTCAGTTATTGAATTTAATTTAGAAATATTTTGGGAATTAAGAATTTGTTTCCACTGATTTGGTACTGCATGTAAAAGTCCACAGAATTCCAAGAAATTAGTTTGTATGTTAAACTTTATAATAAATTCATGAAACTTAAAAAAATTTCCATTCTCTTTGATTAAATCATTTATAAAAAGATACTTCTTATAAAATTTTAGTTTATTGATATTGGGTTATTGGATGTGGTTTGTTTCCATTGATTTATTCACTTTTACCCTTTGGGCCATTTAGGGCTTGCTATATGGTGTGAGGTTCCTCACTGTGTTGAAGACCGTACGGTGACCCGTAGATGCTTTGTTGTGGGTCGTTTTAACTGGATATGGGATGTTGTCTCCTTGACATTTACCCCATTTCCTTTCTTTTTCATATTCATTTTTTTATAATTTTTTCCAAATAAACTGTTTTCCATCCAATTTTAATAGTATCATTAAAAAATAATGATTGAGACAGAACTTCACTGGGGGTTGCTGGGGCTGTGACATGGGATTCCTGCAATGTGGTCCATACTACAAATAAATCTTGCCGAAAAGGATTAAAATCTTTTTTATACTAGTATTTGTAATCGCAGATCTAGGAAAATGCCAGATATTCTCACCACCATACTTTTCAAGCCTATCTGCTAATAATATCTTCCAGAAAGAATTATTTTTGGGATCCAATATCTTTTTAATCCACGATAGCTTAAGTGCTTTTATAAAAGATTGGATGCGTGGCATCTTAACACCACCTTCTTCATAATTTGAAATGAGGATATTTCTCTTGATTTTATCACCTCTCCCATCCCAAACAAATTTAAATAGTACAGATTGCAATTCTCTTTAAAAATCCACTGATTGGTCTGGTAATACAGAAAAAACATTGAACAAGAATTGGTAATGCGAGAGTTTTAACAACTGTAATCTTACCATAAATAATTAAATTTCTAAAAGACCAACCACTTGAAAGATTTTTGATTTTCTGTAACTTTTCTTTATAATTATCTAAATATATGATTGTTTTTGTTAAACAAAATTGAATACCAAGCACCTTGAAATTCCCCGAATGGTTCCACATAATATTTTTTTCTGTATTTAATTCCAATCCAACAGCCTCTTCTTGCCCCAATCCACACTACTTGTGTTTTATCAAAGTTTGCTATCAGACCTGAACAGGAGGCGAATAAATCTATCTTATTTAAAGCCGTATTTAAATGTATTTCAGTATCATCAAGAATCAAAGTTTAGTCGTCAGCATACTGACTAAGTAAAAATTCAGAATTTTCTACTTTTATACCATTGATGTCATTGTCAAACTTTATGGGACACTAAGTAATTCTGAATAGAGAATAAAAAGATAAGGCGATAAAGGACCACCTTAAAGAACCCCTCTTTTGATAGTGAGGTAATCATTGTTTTGTATACAACTCCTTGAGTTATTATACAAAATTTTAAACCAGTTAACAATTGTATTCCCAAAACCTAAAAATTTAAATTATTCCTCAATAAAATTCCATTCAAGAGAATCAAAAGCTTTTTCGAAGTCCAATAAAACATTCAAACCAGGTATCTCTTCTTCCCTTAACTTTTCTATCAAATCATATAACAGTCTTGTACATTCACCTATATAACTACCTTTCATAAAACTAGTCCAAGTTTCACTTATCAAATAAAACTCCGAGAAAACCTACCCTAGTAGTTGAGAATGTTCCAAGTCACCATATCGCTATGATTCTTGCGGACATATTTTAATGGTGAACTTAAACATCACTGTATATAGAGAAGTTCGAAGATGCTTTAGGGCCTAAATATCGTCCAACTTCGAAAATAAACTGGCAAGTGTGTTTTGATATTATTAAAGTCGCAGTAACCAAATATTGTATAAAATGGTGTAAACGAGAAAGGGCAGACAAACATACTCTAAATGTGTTCCAAGAGAGAATTATTACCAAGGTCACTGACAAAATATAGTTTTATGAAGATAATTATGATAAGTCGCCTCTTGAGCTTTCTGTAAACAGAATTAAGTCATAAGTGAGAGATATGGGTAACAATATGCGTTTGTACCTGTTGACAATGCTGCAAACAACGTTGCTATCATCTGAAAGAAATACAATACTATATCGATGTCCAACAAAATGAACGCGTCAACACTTTTATTCGTATCAATTGTGACGACAAAAAGTTGACCAACCAAACAACACTATAAGGATACAGATGCTTAAAGTTCCACTTAATGATAAAACCTTGCCTACTATGTAATGAGTTCCTAAGAACTCCCTACAAACATCGTTTTATTTCGGCATCGAATAACTGTTCAGAGTAACCTCGGTTTTTATTTATTTATTATCACTGGGTCGATACCACTGCTGGTGGACTGTTAGTGCCATTCTGTTAGGAATTATGGAAGACTATATTAAAAAAATAAAAAAATACAAAATATATACACAGTATCATAATTATAACAACCCTACCTTTCTTCTATATAACCTATCTTGCTCAAAATATAGAACAACCGGTCATTGTGTATGAATTAGTTAAAAAAACAGTGACAAAAAATGTCAGAAGCAATTAGATGGAGAGGCCAGTAAAGAGCAGTTATAGGGAGAGGCCAGTAAGGAGCAATTATAGGGAGAGGCCAGTAAGGAGCAATTATAAGGAGAGGCCAGTAAGGAGCAATTATAGGGAGAGGCCAGTAAGGAGCAATTATAGGGAGAGGCCAGTAA